>WOGL01000382.1:3478-15318 GCA_015342145.1 Leptinotarsa rubiginosa | reverse complement strand
CATTTGTTATTTCAGAGATTTCAAATCATATCATATTAGACAATGGAAGTCCGAACTAATGTAATTCAGGTAAGATTTTATTTCAAATGTGCTGACTTTGTATGGATAGTCTATATACAAAGGTGCCGATATGTAATTCATGTATATTTTCTTCCTACGTTCTATGCATTTTTGAAAGAATTATTGCAAGATAAATTGATGTTTGAACATATTTTGAAACAGTTGGTAAAATTTATAGAAATCCACATTCACATTTTAATTTTCAGTTAATAGAGTTTACTCTGAAGATGTCTCTTAAGGGGCCTATAATGGGTAACATCAAATTATTGCAATATATATTGGTGTTTTTGACTACTAAGTAAATTTCACAAGAATCCACCACATGCTACATTTTGATTTTAAATCAATAAAATTGAATCTGAAGATACCTCTCAAGGGGCCGACAGTGTGTATCTTCAATTATTGCAAAATAAATTGGTGTTTTCGACATTTTCTTTTGAATACTTAGTGAAATTTACAAAAATTCATCACATTTCACCTTTAAATTTTAAATTAATAAAATTTACTTTCTATCGAGGATGATAATAGGTACCTTTACCTTATTTCCAATTTGAAATAAATCTGATGAAATTTGTTTCCAACAGCAAAACATTACTATAATTTTGCAATTGTTTCAGAATTTAACAAAATTAATCCCACAAGTTAGACTTGCAGAACTCTGGGCGAGAAAAGGGGTGTTATAAATAAAAAACGGTAATACTTCAAAAGTTCATTGAAAAATAAAATAGGAAAATGTCAACAATTTTTCCTTTCTTCAAATGAGAATTATATCTTTTTGACTGTCAAATTACCAATATACACCAAAAATCCAACACCTATAGTCGTTAATTTAATTCACAAGCTATGCAACTGCTGCTACCATTTGTGGACAGTTTGGTATATTGCAGTTGATTTCTGCAGCACAGTTTCGACTTCTTGATGCAAAAATATCAAACATAATGGGTTTCTGGCAAAACTGACATTCCTGTAAATTAAAAAAAAAAGTTAATTCAGACTCCCAATATCTGGAAAATTACATTTGAAATACCCAAATGGGTAATGAACCAATTTTAGATTTCAATATTCAACAGAACCTACCTGTTCACATTGCTGACCAGCAAAAGGTAAATCGAGATTTTTCCAAATCTCTTTCAAATCACGAACCAAAGTATCCATCAGTTCTTTAGTATGGTGAGGTGTGGGAGCTAACCTCAATTTTTCCTGCCCTCTAGCAACAGTCGGGTAATTTATGGCTTGTATATAGTGACCCTTTTCTTTCAATAGAGTATCACAGACATTGCTACACTTAATGGGGTCCCCAATTTTTATTGGTATAATATGACTAGGTGTATGCTCGACTGGGAAGCCTTCTTGAAGTAAAATATTTCGAAGATACCGAACATTTGACTGGTGTTTTTCTCGGAGTTGTCGACCTTCAGCAGAGGCTAATATGTCAACAGCTTTGGAGGCTCCCGCTAAGACAGTTGGTGGCAGAGATGTAGTAAAAATAAACCCTGCTGCATATGAACGTATCATGTCGATTAATAAGGCGTTGCTTGCTGAAAGGTAGAAGGAATTATGTAAAATAATTTTGTCGACTTGTTTTCTAATGTCATCTTACCTACATAACCTCCGATGTTTCCAAAAGCTTTTCCCAAAGTTCCAGATATCATATCCATTTTGTGCATAACTTGGTCCCTTTCACCTATACCTGCCCCATGTTCTCCATATAATCCAACGGCGTGAACTTCATCAACAAATGTTAAGGCACCATATTTGTGCGCAATGTCACACATTTCCTAGAAATTGATTGAAAAATACACATTAACTCCATATTTTGTTTTGTGACGCTACCTACATGTACAACATTCCTTAAAATGATAGAGAGGAAGGAACTAAATATAATAAGGGAAGTTTTAATTTCTTGATTTTTGTGTTGTCCCTTACGAAAAATTGTGGATGACTTTTTCTTGCAGACTTCTTATGGACGTCTTTGATAGATATCCTATAGACGCATAGGTTAGATCTCTCTAGACGTGCATGAGAAATCCTTTGGACATCGTAATCCTTACTTTGCAAAAGTTTAGACTTCCGAGGGTTGTCACTCATAGAAGGGCGGCAGTTGGTTAACAAAAAACCAGATTTTATCAGATTTAAAATTTCTTACCTCAAGTGGACACACAGCTCCTGACATGGAATGAACTGTTTCAAATGCAACAATTTTTGGAATATTTCTGTTTACTGTTTTGAGAAGCTCTTCCAAGTGGGCAGGGTCATTATGTCTGAAGATATGTTTAGGAACTTGACTGTTTCTTATTCCGTATATCATTGATGCATGATTGCCAGAGTCAGAAAAAATGTGGCAACCTAAAAAATCAAATGAGAATATTCAGTAACAGTAATCTGAACAAAATATTATATATTGATAATAGAATGTTGTACTTTTATTCAATTCGGGAGTGCCACACGAATTGTCAACCTTAAAATGAAATTAAAAAAAATTTTGCTCAAATTTTAATTATTTAACTCAGTTCGTGCTATTTTCTAATCATTTGCTTTTATAAGTTGGCTTTCTGAGATGTCTGGCGTTGCTCAGGGAGTTGATATAAGATTGCGTGGTAGTTGGAATGAAAGGTCAAACTTTAAATTATTAGAGGTTGACGGATCTTACTTTATATACCCCTACTAATGAGTAGCCTCATCCATACAAAAAAGGCATTGAATTGTCCACGATGTCTAAAAATTTTTGAATTGGAATATTCTGAATTCCACAACACTTCACAATGTTTTATATTGAACATCATAATTTGTGACAAAAATCTATTTACATTTAAAAGAACAACTGTGTAACTTCAGATAAAAACTTCCTTTATCATTCAAAAAACACTTTATTGTGTGAAATTTTCACTAAACAGTTTTACAAATAAGCAACACGTGTTTCGCTATACAATAGCTTCTTCAGACGTGTCTAGTTAAGACACGTGTGTCTGTAGGCATGCCTGAATTAACTACTGTTTAATGAAACAAATGTTGGATTTTTGTAAAAATGCTTAGTGAAAATGTCATAATAGGGTGTTACTTAAATACGTTATAGATTTTTATTAAGTATCAGCTGATTCCATCACATTGCTTAATTCTTTATAATATACAGAAAGTCAGTTTATAACAAAATATAATGAATGATTCAATACAAAATCAGAAACATCATATAAAGTACGATAAACCAGGACCTCTATTTTGTTTTATACATATATAAAAAATAATTTTCAACTTTAGGAAAATCCAATGAGCAAAACCTTATTATCGCCGTTAAATTGAAATTTTAGGATTTTTTCATTGTATATTTCCTCAACTTTCAGAATCTTTAATTTTCATTTTGTAAGTATTGGCAGTTTTAGATTTACCAAGGAAAAATTAATGCCTTTTTTTCATGTTAATTTGTTAATTGCAATTTTTTGTGTGCTGTAAAATCAATAAAATAAACTTTCCTACACGTTTTTCTGAATCCAATGAGCTATTGCCTATATTTTCAGGAGCTTTTTGATTACTCAACGCATATTTCACTTTGTGAATTAGACTATTGCGTAAGAATGCATATATGCTGAATGTGCTCTCAGCAAATTCATAATCTCGTGGTTTCATGAGTCATGGTCTGAAGGTCCTGAGAATTAATCATGTTTTTTTTTTGTACACGCATACTAGAATCCTCAATACTGTTAAAGATAACCCCCAACACCTTGGCTTAATCACATACATACCAAGAGTTAATTATCTGCTGCAAGAGCAAGATCCTGCAGGTTGCAAAAGTTCTAGTCAGCTATTCAGTGTCAAAAATGATATCTAATGAAAAAAAATTCTAACAGCTTGGCACCAATTGAACAAAAAATAGAATCTAAATTCTTGATAACTTGATTTCCTTCATATAGAACCATTCCTTCATGTATTATCACAAGGTATAGATATTATAAAACTTTCCCTTTTGACAGTATTAGGAAAAAGTTGCATTTGTTTGAATATAATTTCAATGGTATTAAAAATTATTCTTCTTACCAGGCAATGCTTTGGCGAGTGTAAATAATGTTGAGTCGTTGGCGACAAAGCATGACGTGAAAAGTAGAGCAGCTTCCTTCTGATGCAAACCAGCGAGTTTCTTTTCCAGATTCACATGTAAAGTTGAATTACCAGAAATATTTCTAGTACCACCTGCTCCACTTCCATATTTCTCCAAAGCATCACTGAAAATATGGAAAATTCAAAACACATCATTTTAAACCAGAGTTGATTGCCCTGTTTATTACATAAGGCAGTACATCAGTCTATCCATAAAAATTCGGTAATATTGGGATTTGAATTAAATAACACATTACATGTCTTGAAGTTGATTTCATGACAAGCTCTAAGTATAAAACTAAGTCTTCTGAAGCATTCTGCCTGTAATTTTTCGATATGGGTGTTTAATTTGAAATAAAAGCGTTCTTTAAGTCAGCAACTCATTCAAAATGTTGTTGATACCTCATGTTCTGATTATGGGATTTTTTTTCTAGAAAAATACATTACTTTGCTAGAGAAATTCCAGACTAAGTCATTGTCTTTACAGACACGAAAATAAAACTGAATATTTTCAAGTTCAAATTTCTAATAGTCAGATATGATATTGAAGAACATGACAAACAGAAGAGGTCCGAGTATTGAGCCCTGTGGGACTTCTGCAATGAGTGTAGATTTATATGATTCGCTCTTAATGAGCACCGAGAACAAAGTTTTCTCGGTTAGAAAACTAGGACTGAAGAAATGATGAGGTATTTGTGATAAAAAAATAGAAATATAGCTTCATGATTGAATATGTGTATTGCTATTGCTATAACAGAATAACAATCAGACTAGTTACAGTAGATCTCTTATTAGAAAAGTTATGTTTCAATAAAGTTACATTCATTGATTGATAAGTACTGAAGATAATGTTTCATGTGTTCTGTGGTCTACAGATGTTTGGGGTTTTTATTTATTGTTGTATTATTTTATGTGCCTTATACCCCTATTCTCTGTATATTATGCAAGGCCAAGCTGTACTAAGTTCAGCTCAAATGTTGATGTTACGCATTGTAATTACTGAAGCCTAGCCTTCTGAAGTCCAAAATACTTGTGGCAGTGCCTGAAAATTACTGAAATTCTTCAAGTAAGTCATTCTCACCAAGCACGATAAACAGGGAGAAGAATTTTATGTCAAATAAAAAAAAAACTGATCAAAATTGTACAATTCAAGCAGAAGTGATTAGGTATAAACAAGATATTCCATATTTTGGATGCTCAATTCCTGCACATGGAAGCAGAAGATGTCCTCATTATGAAAAAAAAAAACACAAAATAGAAATAGAATTATCAGAATTCAAATTAGCTAATAAGAAAAAAATATGTAGACTTTTAGACTTTTTTGCATTGAATATATTTAACATATTATATATCGAACATTTACTTAAATAAAATTATCAAAATGTAAATCAATCATACTTATACATACTCATACTTATACAAGTGCTGAGATAACGTGATTATTTGATGTTTGGTCCAGCCGTAAAAGTAAAATATGAAATTTTTCGTTAGGCAGTTAAATAAATACAGTGACGAAAGGTTGAACGCTGTAGATATATAAATATCCGTTATTTGTAGGTGAAATTGTAAGTCATAGCAGTACTTGTCAGTCCCCACCACAGACAGAAGGCTAGGTTAGATTCAATAATCTTGGCTTAAAGGCTCTAATCTGCCAATTTGGAATGTTCAACTTTAAGCGGACTCAATGACGATTTTTAAAATGATGCATATAAATTTTACAAATCAAGCAAACTTAAGGTCTAACTAATACTTTATACTACAAAGAGAATATGACTATCAGTTACGTAGTGTGTATAATTTTATTAGTTTTATAAAGCATACTTCACTACTTTATTATTATTATGTAACAAATCACTTCATAATTCACTATAAATATATCTTCTGGTCTGATAGGTTTTTATTTGATACTAGTAAAAATGGTTTGACTTGAGGTTATATACGCAGTAGATTAATATGAATAAAACTCTCCTCATTTCAATCATTCATAAAGAGTAGTAGAAAAATATCTAAGCACGTAAATCAAAAAAAGAATTACCATTATTCAAAATTATAAAAATATTCATGACCTTCAGTGAATCTACTAATATTATAAATGCGAATGTAAGTTTGTTTGTTACACTTTCACGTGAAAACTACTCAACTGATCATCATGAAATTTTGTACACATGTTCTTGGAGGTATTAGAAGTAACATAGGATACTTTTTATCAAAAAAACATTGATTTATTATGTAAGATAAAAAAAATTGTCAAAAAAATCTCAAAATCTAGCTACTTTAACGTCGTCTAGCATTCCAGTAATGAAGTTCCAACCCTTTCTACCGTAATACCGTCGCACTGTATTATTCACAGTCACGACAATATCCAATCCAATCCAATTGACTATAGTTTCAGCTGTTTGGAATTTTTCTATATTTATTGTTATTTTCTTCTGTCACCCGCGAGCGAAGCCGCCGGTAAAAGCTAGTAATTTTTATAATTCTTTGTACATTCAACACATTCATTCAGGAGAAAAAATATTTTTGCTTGTATGAATTAAACTAATACCAACCGAACAGCCGTCTTCACTTCTGGATGACACGACATTCCCAAATAATCATTTGAACACCAAACGGTGATAGGCTTATCACCCCATGACTCTTCTAATGCTTGGGGGAATTGACCAGGACCAGCAAGTCTATTGACCTTCTTGAAAATTCTGTAAGAATGTTCTTGTTTCTTCTTCATTATCTGTTGATGAAAGAATTGCTCATACGCAAATGATTCTGAAAAAAAAATCATTAAGTTAAATATTTCCACAGTATAATTTGATTCATAGAAACAATCAAGCCACAGAAAACCAGAAATATCTTAAGCAAAAAGCAAGGAATAACTTTGTTGTTTACATGCATAAATTAATTTCAGCTCATTCACGTAATTTCTATATAATAATGAATTTCTAGCTACTGTTAAGGTCATTAAAAATTATCATTCAATTATTGTTAACTCACGAAAACTTCCATTATGAAAATACTGTATGATAAAAACAATTTTGCTTATACAATTTCACATAAACAGTTTTTTATCATTCCAATTAGCTCATTTCAAAAACAAATTGATATATGAAAAAGTCGGTTAAAAAGCCAATAACAAGCAGGAGTGCTTTTAGAGCTTACAGAATGCGAAGTGATATTGAACAAGTTGAAAAAGTATTTTTTTTCTCTAGTTAGAATGAAATATAATATAAGTGAATGAATGAATGGAATATAAAATAAGTTATTGATTGTCATACAGTCAAGTGGGTTAGTTTTCTTGATGCAACATGATCTTGAATTTCAGCACATCTTCTGAAGAGGTTACGCAAAATTATGCATATTACCAATTGCTAAAAACATGCTTATGGGGAGCATAGCAGACCACTGACTGACATTGAAAGTCACAGCATTCTGGCAATGACCTTCGACTCAATGCCTCGAATTGTCAACTACAAATTGCCTTATACAGTCCTGATCCGAAGTAGAGAGGATTGGATCTTTCGTTGAGTCAAAATACTAAGAGCAGATAGCTGTTGGTTCACAGATGGATCCACACCACTCACTTTGGATCTTCCTACCTACCTAATTATTTCCAGTTATGCAGAATGTTAAAAAAAACTTGTAGTGGAATATTATATTAGAAGCAAATCTTTGGTAATAAACTGTTTTTTGGTTATGAGCCCTGGCTTAACCATGGTTCTGAAATAGCATTTCATCAACAGCAAAATCTTGCATACTTTATTTCCTGATAAATGAGTTGAAGTAAAATGTCTCACTGATCTCTTAGTAAGCAAAAAATTACAGTGAAAAAAGTGTCCTATGAGGTGTTTCATCAAACGTTTGCTTCGTGCTCATGAATGATTTGAAAGGGTCACCCACACTTACTGGAGAGTCAAGAGCAATGAAGCTCTGAAGTTTCACTACAAAAAATTAGTAATGTAACTGAAAGAATCAAATAACCATGAGGAATGAAAGTGAGATGTAAGTAGAATGAGAATTCAAAAGCTGATGTTCAAAAAGGATTCCCTTGTAAAACAGTGGCAGTGCCATCTGTCAAAAGTCGGAAACTGTTCCATTATACATATATATGTAATGAAAGATACAGCTAGCAGTACATTCAGTATTCAACAGGCAGTACCTAGAATTCACGCCGAAGTACACAGGCAAGATTTCATGTTATGATTTCAAGATGCAAATTGAAAAGGTGAAATAAAACCATAAAATATTGGATTTGAATCAATTGGTATATTATAAAATTTGTCTAATGGAGGGATATAAGTTTATTTAGAAAAGTATTTTATATCACCTTTAATATACATGAAAACGAAGAAAGATCATCAAAGAATTGGTTTGCATGATATGGTTTTCAAAACTCTGAGTACTAGCAACTGGTTTTGAGTGAGAAATAAATTAATCTATGAAACTAATCAAGTGCTGCAATATATTTATAAAAGGTATTTCCTTAATTGAAAGTCAAAAATGAACAACATTTTTAACAGAAATCTGAACTGAAGTTTGTGAGATTTGTTCGGTATGAAGAAGATTCATATTTCTTCAAAGCCATGTTGGTAGTAAACTCAAGGGCTATCATTTCCACCATCTTTGAAGCACACACCTTAGTGATTTGTGATGGATTTTAGCTCCAAAGTGGCATCCACAATACATGAACCATACTTATCAAATAGCTAAGTTGAAAGGAAGGCTCTGAAGACACAATTGTGAGCCACCCAGTAACTATGATTTCTTCAAGAGACTGGCAAAGAGAAATAAAGTATTGGTGCCAAACCATATAACTGGTTTTTTTTGATAAGACACTCAGATATTACCGAATCAATTTTGCAGGAGTGTAATTAACTTTTCCACAGACCTCTGTATCCTAGGTTTCAAATAAATGGAGGTTTTGTAAAAATAATAATTCTTCACCTCAGCATCGGTTATTATTAGCCGTGGTGCTTAGAGGATATAACGAGTTATTTTGACTGGAAAATAATGACAGCACTGTAATAAATCATCATTCGCAACCATACAAAGTATAACTTTTTCGGGATTTGCCATGCATTTATATGGAAATAATAATTCTAGTAACTTCATGACTTGCATTTTTTGCCTCAAAATATTTCATTTTACGAGTGTATTAATTTTCAATGATGAAATATTAGTGAAGGAAAAAGTTCACATATGAAAATATTACACAATATTTAAATTCGAAGTGTAAAACCAATACTTGGAAATAATGACCCATTAAAAGTAGGTCAATGTATTCAAGTTTGTAGATACATTTCCACATATTCAATTAAATCAATTATTCCATAACTACTTTTGCTCTAATCAATACAATCAACATATAAGGAAAAAATATATTGATATAAAATAATTGTGAAAATATATTTTGTGTATTACTATTATTGATTAGATAATTGAATACAAATTTTGAATCAGACAGATAAATATATCAAAAACGAATTATGATTTATGACGTGTTTTCAAAGATAACAAATAATATAGAAATAATGATAGAATCCAGTTTGAACCAGAATATTCTCTTGGTGATTTCATATCTTCAACAAGAGAAAATATCAAATTTACCTGCACAAATTTCAATAGCGATTAACAAGGTTTGATATATAGGAAAAAAAGGAATTTCTGGAAAAAAAATATGACTATATAATTTAGAACAATTGACAACTAAAAAAATCAAGAAAAATTAAGGAACAATTTATCACAAATGGCTGTAACACGAACTGGAAGAAAACTCATCTGAAACACTGCTTTCCAGTACAGATAATAAAATACACAGAAATCACACTTTTTTTTCAGTTTGTATAAAAAATCTTTTGAAAAGGACATACAAAGATATTTCATTCATGAGATTGACTCAACCTAATTTAATGAAATAATATCGACATAAGATTTTATTTACATTACTGAACATGCAGAGGGCAATGTTGCTAAGACATTCAATAAAAATTGCAAGTTAATTTTTTTCATGCATCTTCATAAAGTCATTGAAGATTTTCTAGGTATTTTCTCATTCATAGTCAGTTTTAGAACCTCTCATGCAGAGTTCTTGGTACAAGTTTCAGAAAAATCATTTGACATACACAGGTGATAAACCTAATTGTCTTCGCAGTTTTTGTTCTCATTAATATTTTGATACATATTCCACTCCAAATGAAAACATAAAAACGTAAAATGAAAACATAAAAACGTAAAATGAAAACATAAAAACGAAAAATGAAACATACTTATAATATATGAACTCATACTAAGTTTTGCTTACTCGTTTCCGTAGTTGTTCTGTCATTGCTGGATTTGGTTACACTGATAGTATCATCTTGTTTAACTTCTGTTATTACAGATGACACTTCATTGAGAAAAGGGCAGTTCTGATTATTCTTGACAATTTCTGAAACGGATAAATGTTTCTCAAAAAAAAACTACCTCACTTTCTGTTTTGAAAATGACCTTAGAATAAAAGGTTGAAATGAAAAGGTAATATTTATCAATTAAACTAATTAGTGATAAATTACCTACTGATAAACTGCCTTTACTTTTGATCTCAACGTAAGATGGAAAAACGTATAATAATTTGAAAAAAGGACCTCAATATTCACACTTTCACTGAAAGGACACATAAATAACAGATTCGAAGCTCACCTTGACTTTTAACTTCTCCATCATTCGCAATACTATTCAGACTTCGAGAAATCACAGGACATTGATTTCCATATGTTTTCAATAGAACAGGGGCATAGTTTTTCACGTAGTTGTAGCTCAATCTTGTTAAAAACGGGCAAGACATTTTCATTTATTTCTGAAATTTTGAACAAATTATGTAACATGTTCGTACTTATTGAAATACTCACAATCTGATACTTTTTCAAACTCGGTTGAATAATATATTCAATTAGGAACCTTTCTTCAATTTAAATTTGAAAGTGAAGGCTTGAATCTTGAATCAACAATCAACTCGTTTTTCACAGTAGGTCAAATGAATGTACTCTCCGCAACCAACTCAACTAAATGATCTAACAGCAGTGACAGCAAAACATACGTTTCGTTATATACTCACTCACTACGCAACGCAATGAACACCTATCTACAGAACTCGTTCTGACCAATAACATGAGAGTTCTCATAATTGATATATTTTTGTGTAAATTATTCGACAATATGATAATTAGTTGTTTACGTATCATGCCCCTTGACTTTCAAATTCATATTTTCATCATTGAATGATTCGATTGTCAATTGCTATAAACGAATAACGATTTCAATTTGAAATTCGATGGGGCTTAGGTCGGAAAATTTGCAAAATTAACATGTAAGTACTTGGATTTTGGACAGTTTCATATATTTAGGCAGATTCATATTGATCTATTATTGATATTTAGTGAATTCTGAAAAACTTCTGTAGAAACTGAAATAAATTGTCATTGAGTCATTGAGTCTATCTCTTTATTTAACAACTTTTGACAGATATATTACCCAAGACACGTGGTTAATTATTGCTGCGAAAAAATCTGCCAACTGACAGATATGGAAAGTGTCAGTTGACAGACCTAAGAAGTGTCAATTATTCATTCAAAATTATTCAGTTTGACACTTTCCAAATTTGTCGTGAACACCACAAAATAATTTTCAAAAAAAACTAATCAATAACAGTTTATTGTACGATT
>WOGL01000381.1:4206-15302 GCA_015342145.1 Leptinotarsa rubiginosa | reverse complement strand
TCTAAAACTGTTCAGTGAAAATCTCACAATAAAATGTTTTTTGAATAAGTTACTAATACCATCAAATACGTCAGTTTAGTTTTAGAGTTCGATAGATCACCGTTTGTTTGAAGGTGGTTGACGATAGATCAACGTGTTACCTTCGAAATTTTTAGTATCCATGTTTATCTGTAAACTGTTTCATTGTCGATTCTATTGCCTTTTTATCGACATTACGTCGTCCATGAATGATGCCTCTATTATGTTTACATATTATCTACTTACATTTGGCCTTGATGCATAATGTACCATAACGTACCATAATGTACCCATAATTTTGAGATGCTTTTTGTAAAATTTAATATGAATTTGAAAAGTTATCAAACCACAGCAAACTACAGCGAAATAAAGTAGAATCGATTGTGCATACGAAAAACGTTGTGCACAAGCATGTGTAGTATTTCCAGAGATATAACGAATTGGCTTCTGGATAGAGATTGTGAAATGATATTCTTTTATCACTGTCAAGAATATACCTACTGGTTACATTATTCAGGTTCAAAATGCCAATTCGGTTTTCTCTGTAAACGTTTTATAAATATTACTGGGGTTTTATTCCAACACCAATCTGTTATTTTAACACCTCGACAGGTGTTTCGATCACCAAATGATCATCCTCAAGAGGAAGATTAAACTAAATATACATAGAATGTTATCCTTATTTATACCATAGATATCTCTGCTAGGTACCTGTGTCTTAATTGTCTTAAATTAATTTCACAATGTGGCCTTATGTAATAGTCAGGTAAATCTGATAATTATAATATTATTTCAACAAGCTATATAGTATACTATTAGGTATTGGTCCACCATTGTTATTCATAATATTATTATGTTTACTTATTTCTACACTCTCGTAGGCATCTAGATGCCTGTTGTTGTTAACTTGTCTAACTAATCATAATGAACTAAAGTCTCTTGGATGGTTTTGTTGCAAAATATGATGGGCGACTGCTGATTTTTCTGGCCTAAACATTATGATATTATGAATAACGAAGGTGGACCAATGCCTAATAGTTAACTATATAGCTTGTTGAAATCAGATTTACCTGACTATTAAATAAGGCAACATTGTAAAATTAATTTAAACCAATTGAGACGCAGGTACCTAGCAGAGGTATCTATGGTATAAACAAGGACAATGTAGTATGTATGATCTTCCTTTTGAAGATGATCACTTGGTGATTGAAACACGAGTCGAGGTGTTGAAAATAACGGTTTGGTGTTGGGATATAACTTAAGTAATATTGAAAAAAATGTGATACATCCTATCCCAAGTTGCACAGAAAAAGCTATAAGGTCATTTGTGACATGACCCTAGTGTTCTGATCACCAACTCAAGTTGCTATATTAAAAGAGCCACAGAAAGCATAAATAATAGTAAATGTTTCAATTTATTTTAGAGCCTACTTTTCTATTTCCAGGTAATTTATCTACTGCAGATGAAAGCCAAGTCAAAGAAAAAAAATGAGTCGTATAGATTGGAAAAGACAAAAACTAGAAAAAGAAAATTATCTTTGAATAGTAACTCATCAGAAAGTGAAGATTCCCATTCAAAAAAAAGAAGAAAAGAAAAAAAGAAAAGCTCAAGTTCCACCGCCTCATTAAGCCCTTCATCTTCCTCATCATCTTCAACAGCAAGTTCATCTTCACTTTCAGGTGACTCTTCATCTCCAGAAGAGAGGATTTCTAAAAGGAAAAATAATCCAAAAATTCAAAAGAAACATAAGAAATATTCATCTACCAGTTCATCGTCCTCAAGTAGTAATTCATCATCAGAAGAAGAAAAGACTTTGGTTAAAAAAGTAAAACATTCAGAAATTTTGAAAAAGAAGAAAACTAAAAGAGAATCTTCTACATCATCCTCTACAAGTACTAGCAGCAGCAGTAGTGATAGTAGCAGCAGCAGTTCTTCTAGTGATGAGAAAAGGAAAAAAAAAGAAAAAAGGAAAAAACAAAAAAAGAAAGAGGTAGAAGCAAATTGTATGGACATTCCGCTGAGTTTACAGAACAACGACAGATCTATGGTACCTATGACAAAAGAAGAGTGGGATAAGAAGCAGTCTGTCGTCACTAAAGTTTATGAAGAATCTACAGGACGTCATAGGTATGTACATTAGAAAAAAAATGTGAGTATTATGACAGAAATTCTGCCAATAATAAGTTACAGGTTATTGAAGGTTGAGTCAACCATCAGTAAGTAGAGGAGGAAAAAAAACAGGTGGACATGCTGTCATTTTGTCTAATAAATGGTAGAACTATTAGATAATTTTACATTCTGTAGTAGAGTCGGTCAGAGCGTTATTGATCTGGATTGGGTTAGTAACACCAATCTGGGGCGGATTGAAGACTTTTGGGTAATCAATGACAAGCTGATTTCGAATCATTTTTGTATCAGTTCAATATTGAATTATGATATTGCACAGATACAGCAAATTTAACCAGGAATGCTTCTCCTAAATCACCTGTTCAGGGATGAAAATCTAAAAGTGAATTTTCATGAAAAACTTTATGTTCACCTAAAGTATATTATATTCCTAATATTGATGAATCTTAGCAAAATTTTTGTATTGCTGTTTACGAAGCAGCTGATGAAGTCGCCATGAGCTGAACTTCTATTTCGATCTGCTTTCATAAATCATTTATGAATTAATCGTAAATTAAAGATTTGTAAATGTAGTAGGTAATGTTTTAAATGAAACCCTAATGCATGAAATTAGAAGAACATTTTATTTTAAGAAAGAAATACCGCCCCTCAAAAATTAATGGCAGCCTTCAAAAGAAACCTAAATATGTCTCCAGCGATAGGCAGAAATAAATTGTATAAAACTTTGAAGAGATTTAATTTTATTTACGAAACAAAACAGGAAAAAGCTCTCCGAGAATGGTGAAATTATTTGCTAGAGGAAACATTACCTGAAGCACTTAAGAGAGTTTTGACGTGAGAATAGAAAGATTTATTATCTGGATAAAACTTGACTTAATGAAGGATATACCATTGGAAAGATGTGGCAAGACAAAAACTTTACAAGTTCACGTCAAGCATTTTTAGAAGGCCGGTGTACTGGATTATAGTCGACATTTGGGAAAAAAGCGACTGATCATCACCCACACTTGCAGTGTTGATGGTTTTGTTGATGGCGTTTTATTGATATTTGAGTTGAAGCATTCTAGCGATTACCATGAAAACATGAACAGCGATGTGTTTGTAAAATAATTCCATTATTGTGATGGATAATCCAAGTTATCATTCAAGAAAAGTTGGAAGAATACCAAATAATGCGTGGAGAAAAGCTGATATCATTGAGTAGGTTTGATAAAGAAACATACTCTTTGATGAGAGTATGATTAAAAAAAGAACTATTGTCTAGAGACTGTTCAAATAAAGCTCGTTTCATGGAATATGTATTTGACAAGATAGCACAGAAACGAAATCATATATTTTTTGCATGAAACCTAATATCTTCTTACATGAGCATACCTTTTTTATATCATGTAAATATTTCAAATTTATTTATTCATTTAGCGTATGGATTCATTACAATATAATAAAAAGAAACTATAAGTAAAAAAAATGTAAACAAAACTCTGTAAAGACATAACACATCATATCCTAGATCCTCTGACAAATTATACATTGATCAAATTGCACAGCCATGCGATTGCGTCTTGAGAGCATTCTACGAAGTCCTGTAGGTTTCCAATATAAGCACGATTCGGGCAGTCTGAAACGATATGACGGATCGTTTGTTTTGGTGTTCCACAATCGCACTGTGAACTGTCGGCGAGGCCCCATTGGTATAGGGAATCGGGACATTTACCTTGTCCTGTCCGTATTTGATTCAGCTTTGACCAAGTGGAACGTGGGAGGACTGAGCCATTGAAGCCGAGTTCAGGGTTGGTTATTTGAATGTAGTCAAATGCTGTTGTAGGCAGCCATCTTGTTGTCCATTGCTCTCTCATATTATATTCACCAGTCATTTCGGAGGCGGTTCTGATCGATAAACGCTCGTTTGCCATGATTTACCGATGTTCTCTAGCCAGTGCTGTCGAGCGTACATCCAGCGGGGCAATGTTACTCATAGGGAGCCATCTCACTGGAGTAGATTTTATGGTTTCAGTTATTATTCTTATCGTCGACTTTATTGGTGTGAGCGCTATTTAGCC
Source organism: Leptinotarsa rubiginosa (assembly GCA_015342145.1). Lineage (NCBI taxonomy): Eukaryota > Metazoa > Arthropoda > Insecta > Coleoptera > Chrysomelidae > Leptinotarsa > Leptinotarsa rubiginosa. Next base: position 11,096 of record WOGL01000381.1, on the reverse strand, counting down.
ATACCGGTGCACAGTATTCTGCCGTAGAATATACCAAAGCCAACACGGAGGTTCGCAATGTGGTCGCGGCAGCTCCCTATGACGTTCCGGCGAGCTTAGTTATTATATTAATTCTTGTTCTTATTTTGGCGGCAATATTCATAAGATGGTCTCTGAACGTCAGTGTCCTGTCGAGTGTAACACCCAGGTATTTAGGGGTATTGTTATGTTTGATGACTCTGCCGTTAAAAGTAATATTGAGTGTCGTTCGTATAACGGTAAGATAAGTGAAAGAGGCAGACCTCAGTCTTGCTGGTGTTGGGTCAGAGTCGCCATCGTTTGAAGTAGTTGGCAAGTGCTATTAAATCTTCATTTAAGGCCCTCTCTCTTACTGTCTTGGTTCTATGTCGAAATACAATGGCCAAGTCGTCGGCATAGGCAATCTTTTTTGATTTTGTTTTGGGTAGATGTTAAACAATAATGGAGCAAGTACTGAACCCTGAGGGAGGCGATTGTTCAACTTTCTGATGCCACTTGTGATGCCGTTAATATATATCTGGAATAATCTTGGTTACGAGGCTATTTATTAGCTGGCAAGTTTTAAGACAGGGTATGACTCATCAGTTTGTAGAGAAGGTCTTCTCTCCACACAGTGTCCTTTGCGGCCGTAAGGTCAATAAACGCGACAGCTGTTTTTTTCACACTTTTCAAAATCAGTCTCAATGAAAGTTGTTAAGGACAACACATGGTCGCAGCAGCTGCCTCCACTCCTAAAACCAGCCTGCTCGACTAGAACAACAGCGTCAATGGTGGCATATATTCATATATTTCAAATCAAAATTGGTTTCACACAATTTTTGAAGGAGCCTTCTTCAACTTTTTTTCAGATACGGGCCTGTATTCATGGCTTCATCAATAGAAGATTTGGGAATGAAGTATGATATTCTACTGAAAAAACTCGAACTGTATGGTGTTAGAAGTGTCTCCCTGAAATTGTTTACATTTTTTTTGACATGAAGGACTAGGCATGTACTTTTAAAATTCGAAGTTAATGCTAGACTTCAAGAATTCTATTCTGCCACTAGAAATGTCAACGTGGGTGTTCCCCAAGGGTCCATTTTGGGTACTCTGCTCTTTTTGTTATATGTCAATCATATACATCAAAGTTAATCAAGACTTACTGATATGTCCTTTAGAGCGGGAGTAAAGTCAGCTAGTATTTTTTTCAATAAATGTTTGTGATTCTTTTGTATACAACTTCTTTATTCATACACCGATTAAAATAAATAAAACGCAAAATATTAAGTGAAGCTGACTACAATTCGTTAGTAAAAATCGCACCCCAGTCTGTCGGGCCGTTTTAGATTAACACGTACAAACGCACAGATAAACAGACTAATAATTATATTTATTGATATTGATTTCTATTTGGTAGGAGACTCATGAAAATTTGGATTATTACTCAATTATATTCAGTATCAGGATCATGATCTGCAGCTATATGGAAATAATATCTCTGTTATCAGATCAACAGTCATAGTACACAAAAAATTCTTAAAAAATTCCTACACGTCAAGTCTTTATTGAGTGACAAATATGAGCTTTTGTGTAATCTTGAGCATCCAGATTAGAGAAATATTCACAAAATATTGGATGAATAAATATCATAAACTGGGATTCAATATAACACCCCACTTTCTAGATTTACATCTTCATTTTTTCCTGGATATTTCAATGATTCTTATGAAGAACATCGAGAGAATTGAATAAAAAAAATTAAAACTATGGTAACAAGACATGATAGAGTGTGAATATAATGCCTGTTTACTGAAACGGGATATCTCTGAATCATTCCATTAAAAAGATTATTCCTAATCATAATTTTATAATATGTCATAGATATTTTCTTCGTAAATATAATAATTACAGTTTTTTCAAATTTATTTTAAAAATCAGATGTAATAGAAAGAAAAAAGTAGATTCTTCTGAGTACAAGACACAGAAAATGTTACGAAATAACTTTTAAGTTTGAAACAATGCTCACAAGAATAGCAAACAGCATGACGCCAGGTAGAAAATGGTTAACGAACGTTATTAACAATTTATCAAATTCAGGTACAGGTATTATCACACCAGACTACCTGTGGAGTCAACATAAATACGTGTTACGCTGCCTTAATATCCAGTCATCGGAGATATTAACTCAGGATGTATAAACCTCGGAGGAAGGTAACCACTCGTGCCTGCGAAACGTCAGGAATAAATTCCAAAAATCCGCGGCCTTATGAATATTTGCAAATAAAGTAATAACAGTCACTAGGAAAGCCGTGTGAAGCTTATCGCCCACTTGTCCAGCACAGCACGTCCCGTCAAAATACGGATAGGATTGGAACAATGAAAATGAATGGACCATCGCCCACTAGCCCGGCACGGCACAGCCAAGACCGTTGCCGGCCAGCATCATCTTGTTCAAAAGTGCCTGGGAAGTTTCAGTCTTCCTGTTTTGTTATTCCATTAGTTGACAGCACAGTGGCAGACGGTACCTATTAAAATGGACGTGGAAAAATTTTCAGTGAAATTCTCTTGAAATCGAACAAACAGCACCTTCAGTATGCTGGTTGTAGCTGGACAAGTGGGCGATGCTACTACTCGTTGCCATTAGGCGACGGACAGCGCCGTGCTGTACTGGCCGGACAAGTGAGCGATTAGCTTGATGCAGTCGTTCACGAATTACTTGAAAAAATTTAGAAAATATTAGAAAATACTAAAGTATACAAGAAGTATAAATTGAAGTTGCTTAATGTTTCCAAAATGTTTAATGTAGATGCTCCACAAGAAACTATTTCAACACATTTATTCTGTGGTATAATTAAATTTTTTACCATGAATTTTAGTAGAAAAATGTATGATTTGTAAAAGTTGAGACGATTTTTGAAGTATCAAAAAAGGTTTGGCAAAAATATATTAACATGTAATAAAAAAAATCAGAGCATACTTCTTTCAATGTGAAATTTTCAAACAATTTTTATTTATATACTTACGTAGGACATATCAACTTTAGTAACTGTAAACACTAATAAATGGAAATAAAAATACATTAGAGTGGAAACCTTTGGCATATAATGAATCCAACAAAAACACTTCTTTCATACCAGAATTAAAGCATGTTCGACCAACCAAGTTGGCACTCTCCTGATCTTCAATGATAAATGCGTGTTATGAATGAACTGACCCGTTACTTGATGAAAATTTATAACACTCTCCATGATAACATATTTTTAATTCTAGACGCGTTTTGCTAACACCGTAGCTTCAACGGTAGTAATGAAGCTACGATAAAGCTGGATAATAAATGTGTCATTAACAGGCAGGTTCTTGAAATTTTAAATATTGATTAAAGATTTATTGACAAAAAATATCTTTCATTTTTTACCATTGATGAAAATAACAAAGTAACCTTTCATTAACTTTTGACTTGAGATATATATCGGTTTTTTGTTTCAGACTTGTTAGAGGTAATGGTGAAGTTCTAGAAGAGATAGTAAGCAGAGAACGTCATAAAGCAATTAATCAACAAGCAACCAAAGGGGATGGACAATTCTTTCAAAACAAGTTATACAAAATTTAACTAAATAACAATGATTTTCAGTAAACAAAGGACTTATGAATTTTTGCTACAATGTGAAACAAATGTTAATGATATAAAGAGACAATATTAGAATATCTCATAGTATTGATAATATTGATTGATAGTATTCATCAACCAGTTGTCATATCCATGCAAACCACGGCCCTAGAAAATTGAAACTGGTGCGAACTGTGGATAACGAGGTCTGATCTTTCAACGTGCGAATCCTAGCACGGATCAGAAATCAGAAGATAAGCATTAGAGTGAAGTTATCCAGTTTTCTCGACATGCCGTCATCAAGAAAGTTGGAATAGAGTAGGATTTCTGGGCGACGTTGCCAAGTTTCCTGAACATTTCTGAATATTCATCAAATATTTCCTCAGTTCATACTGGATAACTGTTTGATGTTTTTTTCCAGTGGAGAGTTTCAAATTACTTAAATAACATATTTCCTATTCTAATCAATTTGGAGAGCCGTCGGGAGAAAAAAATATTCTCAACATGCTTTTACAAAATCCCAATTATCGGTTGATACATTTTTTACTGAAATATAAATAACTATTAGAAAAAATAGGTGGTCTCAAATAAATTTGTAGTGCAGTGAGGAATGTTGAAAAAATAAAATGTACCTTTTTTGACAGATTTTGACAAATATCTCAGTTGATACTAAATGACTGTCGATATTTTGGTCTTATCTCATAATTGAAATAACTTTGCATAGTCCTTTTCAAAAGAAAAAGGAAAATAGTTCCGAACTGAAACATTTTCAAGAGAACATTTCAAATGTTCATGAAGTATTACCAACTGGTACACAATAAATTGGAGACCATAAGTCTTTGATAACAACTTATAAACGTTGTTTTTAAAGAAAGAGATATTTTATTTTTATACATTTGTGATTTAATGTTACTTGAACTATTTCTTTATTGATTCCAAGATAACAAATCTGTTTATATTAGGGGTTTCAACAGAATTAAATAAATATATAAAAACAACAATAGTTAAAACATTTAGATAGTAAAACATTATTAATGACAAAAAATCTTTATTGTTAAAAGTTCATCTAAAAAATAATTAGTGACAAAAAAATCTTTCATAGTTTGAGTTCATTTCTCCAATAGAAAAAATTTTTAATAGTGAGAGTCAATTTTTCCAAAAACAAAATTTTTCAATTTCATTTTGAATTTCTCTGCAGATTTTGAATTTTTATCATTTCTGGTTAGCAATTATAAATAACAATACCTTGGTTTAATAATAACCTGTTGGATTGGTGTTCCGTCTTCACAAGTTTTTTTTATTTTCTATTTTTTTCTCTTTGTGTATTTGTCTATTGATAATTTTCACCTAATTTGCAAAATTTGTATTCAACGCGGAACTCAGCTGTTTCCTATTCTGTTGAAATATATGGAGCACTCCTCGTAGAAATATATTTGGTCGGTGACTTGAACAGCAACAGAACAAATGGGATTTGCTATATAGATTCGCCACCGAAAGCATCTCAGGTTTTGTTCGAATATCTACTCAATAAATCAAGAAAATTGCTGGCTAGCTAGTGTTGTGTGATCCAACGGGTTCTTACGCTCATCATCCTGGAACCAGGAGCCTCTCTACAAGCCGCTACTAGAGCCGACATACACTCAGGTGTGAACCACAGCCATGCAATCTCTCGCTCTTTTTTTTGTGTGTCGGTCAGTCCACTTATCTAGTGGAGCTACATGTTTTTGGGCCATCGACCACGAATATTCTTTTTGCGATTTGGATAAGTTCTCAAGGAATTTTGAAATAGAATATATTATAAACAAATACATAGTTTATATCGTTTTATTATGATGGTTATTTCCTACTGAAGTGTGACAACTCTCGCGATCTATATTTTCTATAAAATAATACGTATTATTGTTATTGCTTCCCATACCTATCAAATCTCATATTTTTTACCTCTTATTTATTGTCATATCATATACCTAGAGTTTATTAGTTTTTGAACAGCGCTTTTGGGTTCTTCTAAATGATTAGTTAATTTGAATAAATTCATTATTACCTCCAATAGAAAAACAGTTTCTTCCTTATCGACGATTTGGTTCTCGAACCTTTCTCATCTGGGTTTGCTGTAAACTTTTTTTTAATGGTTCGTAAATCGTTAAATATACCAGGAGTGCACATTATTTAGTAGACTTTAAAATTGAAATTTTATATATCTTCAATATCTCCATGTCTCTGGATATAGGGTGTTTCAAATTCGATCCTAACCATTGGGATCTCGGAAACTATGAGCGATACGAAGATGGTTAAATTGGAGCAAAGTTGCGCATTTACCTGACTAACAATATGCCGCTGAGAATGTTCTGGAATTCCGAGTATATCCGGAGATATCCGGAAAAAACAGAAATTTCGGAAAATGGTTTTCATTTTTTCTGGCTTTATTTTCCATATTTCCACTTTTTCCCTGCTACATAATGGTGTTTTCAGATTTGCTATCCGATGTTTCGTCTTCCAGCCACTATCATCAACTTTATTTTTTCTTATGGGCGCTACATTGGAGTCTTTCTGTTTTGAATTGAACCAGATATTACCTTTTCAATGATATATCATAAGTTATCATTCTTTTTCGAAAAATTGGAGATATTGGAAAAAATTAATTCTTATAATAATGACATTTTATTATTGTACAAGTCATTGAATTTTTGGCGAAAAATGGCTTTCACGAATGAAGAAAAAAAATATTATACAAATTTATTATACAAATTTATTACAAATACGATAGAAACAGTGTTAGGACATCGGAAATGTATTTAAACTTATATCCCGAAAGACGACAACCACATCGAACTATACTCAAGTTATTGGATCAAAATCTCACAGAGTTTGGTTCGTTTGAAAAGTCAATGAAAAAATACGGAATATATGAAAAAAACGATAATTTTATTCAATGACAACCAAAGAGCACAAAAATTAGCCCGAAATCCTGTTTACCACAAAAGGACTAAACATATTGATATAAAACACCACTTTATATCGAAATTCAAAAATATGATTCATATTTTTCTAATACAGCCCCAAGGGCGGAAAAATTTGATAACTTGTGGTATTTATATCAATTCCAAAATAGCCCTTTGAAAAGAAATCTTCACCCCTCTATGGATAGGGGACATTTTGTTAACGACAAAATTTTCTCACACCTCACTTTTCCTAATATTCATTTGTAGTCTTATTCATATTGATGAAGAGATTGAAAAAAGTGTAAAGTAACCCCATTCTTTGGTATTCCTCTTGTATATTAATT
>WOGL01000380.1:0-15307 GCA_015342145.1 Leptinotarsa rubiginosa | reverse complement strand
TGAGCAATTTTGTGAAATCGTGCTTTGGACTCAATATAGCTGGTTGACTAACATCTTTTGACAACCATTTCGACACATTTGTTCGGCCAGAGAGAACCATAATTCCGTCTTTCAGTTCAGGACATAGACTGGCAAGCTTACTACTTCCACTCAAAGGTTTTCCATTCTTGAGGCAGCAGATCTCTGAGGGAAAACTCTCTTGTTGTGCACACTGTACCTAAATTTTCTCACTTTGAATTTTGAAATTTTTTAATATCTCCTCTTATAATAACTTTAACATAACTATAAATAGAACTGAATAATTCTAATTCGGAACTAATTAATTGTTATTGAGTTAGAATAAGATAAAGACATTCATACTTGATAATAGGGACTTCAATAAGTTACTTGAGAAAAAATATGGAAAAAAATTCTAATCAAACTACCAAAAAGGCTAGTTCTGAAATGAGGTAGATCGTATTTTGAATTTTACTCATTTTATACTTACTATGTCAAAGATTAATACATATTTGTTATATCATACAACGAAAACCATATAACATTGCAAAACTAGAAAAACTATCGCCCAAAAAATATGATGCAATTGAAAGGTGTATATAATTTTTAGAAGGGATTACTTTTTGGAAAGAAACATTTTTGAATTTCTATTTTTCTATAATATGGGAAAGAAAGGAAGAAAGCAATTGATTCCAAAAGAAACTCTACAAAGATGTGCAACTATCAATTGTATAAGTGAGAATGTATGCCTATGCATTTTAACGTATTTGCTCGTTCAATAAATTCTTGCTTTCTATGAAAATTAACAAATTCACTCAAAACATTATAGTTCTGTACTTTGTTCAAATACTCATAAAAACATGAAACTTGTTCGCTCCCCTCGTATATTAGTTCTCATCAATCAATTTTCTCTGTGTGAAATGACCCTAAATTGATGGCTATTTGTTTCACTTTATCCCCTCCACTGCTTGTTAGAAGTCGTCAAAATGAGGGAAGGATGTGTCAGGGTTATGGTCGGGGCGTGGGAAAATTTTGTGTGGGAAAGAGTGGAGTGGGTGGCCAAACATTTATTTGATACAACTTTGTGGCTCGATGTAATTTAGAATGAGATTACCCCTGTATGAATCAAAGACATTTCTCTGTCAAAATTATGGGAACATATGATAACTGATTCTTGATTCTTCTTCTTATTTCTGCCTTTCTTGTTCTTTACTCTGAGCGTGGGAAAAATATTTTTAAGGAATTTGGCGCTTTGGACATGGGAGTTCACGGTCTTTGGAGACTCATTGAGCCATCCGGTAAACCAGTCCCATTAGAAACACTAGAAAATAAAGTGCTTGCAGTGGGTATCCTTTTTTGTAGAATGAACGAAAAAATGAAACAGAAACTGTATATTCCTTAATTACTGAATTTAGATATTTCGATTTGGTTGCATCATGCAGTGAAGGGTTTTCAAGATTCGAAAGGAGCCCCCGTGCCAAATGCACATCTACTTGGTATTTATCATAGAGTTTGCAAACTACTTTATTTCAAAATTAAGCCTGTTTTTGTTTTTGATGGAGGAGTTCCAGCACTAAAAAAGCAGACCATTGTGAGTGATTGTTTTTGATGGCATTCATAACCTATCGAAATATATAATTTGTTTAATTTCGATTTGCAGTAATTTAAAATTATTGAATTTCCAATAAGTATTGAAAAAATCAACTAGTCTTATTATTTCACACTAGAGCATTTTATCTTAATGAAAGTTTCAATACTCAATTTAGCATTGCCAGATGATTTAATCTTCAAACCTAAGCTAAAATCCCATCTAAGTCATCTCTTGATGTCACTAATTTGGTTAACGAAACGTGCCTCAAGAGAAAATGCTCTAGTTGGCGTGAAGGTAAAGTGTTTTCATTAGATTCATTTTATGCCACGTATTTCAATTATACCTATCAAGTCTAATTTTTTTAATACTTTATATTTCTAAATCTGCCTCTAATTTACAGGCTAAACGAAACCAATTGAAATCAAAGAATTATTCCGAAGCTGATAGACTTCAAAAGCAACTACTCAACACCCTTCTGCAACATACTGCTATAAGTAATGTTCTGTCAGAAAAAACCAAAGCTTCACTCACGGCTCAAACAAAAAAAGTCCGCAAACATGAAAACCTTTATGAGTTGCCTCCTGCAGAAATTGATTCTACAATATCCTCCTCCGATGAGGATGAAGCAGAGAGTACATCTGAAACGACGGACTCAAGTCCTACAAAGAATTGGGATTTGCACACAATTGATATGAACAGTGTCCACTTTAAGTCTTTACCGGTTGATGTGAGACATGAAATACTAACGGAATTGAAAGAGACTCGAAAACAAAACTCTTGGGGGAGGCTTCATGAACTACCAAAAAAAAGTGATGATTTTTCTTCCTATCAAATGAAGAGGTTATTGAAGAGGCAATCGGTACAAGCTGCACTAGATGAGGCAGCCAAGGAAATGGGGGGTTCATCGCTTTCTTTAGCAGAACTAGAGTCAATTCTCAAAGATCAGGGGATACATACCACTACAGATTCCATTGGGAAGAGAATTGCATCTGATGAAAATACCAGATATTTGTTTATCAAAGATGTCAAACTGGCAATGGAAAAAGCTAGGAAGGAACAACTGGAAAAAGAATCTAGACAAAATCACGTTGAAAACATAGAGCCCATAATAGGGCATGTAGAAAATGTATCTGAACAACCCCTCGAAGAAATAATTGAAACTTTTCCTGGTAATGAGAATGCAGAGCAGGGGAAGTTACCAAAAAGTGATGTTAAAACCAAGGCCGACATTGAAGAGGAAGAAGAAATTCAAAGGGCTATAACGTTATCTCTGGAAGAAGTTGCTTCCACTTCATCGAATAATTCCAAAAGATTGGAATTTTCATTTTTGGAAAACTTTAACGATGAGGACTTCGAGTCCGAGTCAGATGAGGAAGAACCACCTAACAATAAAGTTCTCTCATCAGCTCAGCATTACATGATGGAGTACAGTGGTTTAACACCTAAGGAAATTTCAAAAATTATCACAAGTGCTGGTCAAAATAGTATGAAATCAAAACTGAAAACTCACAAGACCAATGTTTCAGACGAGAAGGCGGCTTCCTCAAATTTGGGCACAATTCATGAACAAGTTGATGAAACTTCTAACAAAGCAGACAATTCTGAAAAAGAAAATGTTACAGAAGAAAAGGAGATCTGTGAAGAAGATGAACAGATTCCAGTTAGACCTGAAGAGAATATTGATGAAAACCACTGCGAAATCATGTCTGACAGTGAAGGATCCTCATGCTCTAATGATTTGGTAGAAGTTTCTGGAGATAAAGAGTCAAAGAATTCCTTGGAAATTTTCATTGATCCTGATAAAAGCGATGAAGATGATTTATTTGGAGATATTTTTAAAAAAGCAAAGGAGGTTGAAGAAAAGGGTCTTACAGTTACAATACAACCTCAACAAAAGGTGGACGATGACTTGTTTAGTGATGTTTTCGAAAGGAAGGTAGATAAGACCAAAGAATTCATTCCAACAGAGACAAAGAAAAACGAGCCAGAAACAAATATTACCAATCAGCTAGTAACACATGAAACTTCTGAAGATTCTGTCAAGATCAAACCTATTGAATCTAAAGAAACTGAAAACATTGAATTGGATAGAGAATTGATCAAAATTGGTCCGACTGAAAAGGAAAAGTTAGTTGAAGTTGTAAAGGAACCAATAAAACCTCAATTAACATTTAAAGAAATGTCCGATATGAGAGATATGCTTCAGAGGGAGAAAATAGATCTAATGGTGGAAAAATCGAACAAAGAAAGATTAGCAAGTAATATAACAGATCAAATGTATCAGGAGGCTCAGGTAATCATTTATACTTAATCTTTTTTTATTCATACTGTATGAACTTCTCTAAGATTTGGATATAGTTTATTACTGTTGACTTGAAAACACACCTTCTAAAGATACTGCATAATATCAAAAACTTGATCTATTCAAGAACCAAGTGGCAACTTTGTATTGTTTTTTTTTTTAAATTGATTCAACATGATTAATTTCTGAATTATGAAAATATCTTTGTTATTGGCTCCTTACCAAAATCTTCATTTCCTACTTATTACCTCCTTACAAAAAATACAAGGCTCTGCTCAGTAATAACTGTTAAATCAAACTTCTTGAGGTATAGATATCTTTTTTGGGTGTATTTCAAATCCATAACAATAATTTCTTCCAAAGTATATACTGTATAATAAGTTTAGAGTTATATATTTCAACTTTATATTATGTATTTGTTAAAGAAAATTTTATCTGTTCGCCGAACAGATGGATTGATCACTTGTACTTTGCATGTCTACAGAGTAAACATCCAGCAGCCCCATGCTGGATGTTCACTCTGCTCACATTTGTGCAAACTATATTTTAAATATTGTATTCTTGAGTTCATGCTTTGATTATTCACTGGCATTTAAACATTTAAAATCAATCGCAGAATTTCAAATGTCTATCAAAACCCACTCTCTCTAAGCTCATCTGCGCATACGTTGTGATTCAAAAATAGTCCCCCCCCCCTCGCCAAATTTACACAATACTATCAAGACTGAATATGCAAAATCTGTCATCCAATAATACTGAACAGATTATTTCGTCTTAGATAGAAGTTTCTTCATATGATAGTTTGTGTATGGAAGGAAATAAATGTACACTAAGTGAAACTTGTGTATTAGGCCTTATCAATAATGACAAACAGACCCTGCACAGAAGAATATCAAACCTCTCTGAAGCCTTTCCCAATTGGATAAACTGTTCATTTCAGTCTAGATCATTTAGATCATAATGTAGAAAGTAATAATAGTACTTTGCACTTCATTAGCAATGAATTTGTTGAAACGTGGATCAGGGAGTTATTAAAATAATCTACTCAGAATTCTAGGCTAATGACCATAGTAATCAACACCGTTAACACCAAAGAACTCCATTCCCAATTTTGTTAGCGTAATTGTAAAAACTAAAACTGCAACATATGGTTTGAAATTTGAAAATTACATACATACTTATACCACCATAAACGTGTCATTTTCATCTCTATGTACAGACAGATGTGTATGTCTATTTGAGAATTAAATAATATATTTTTCCAAANAGTTTTATCAAATATTTCATTCAAGATTTCGTTAACATCGATTGAATTCAATAGCCATGTTTGATCAATTAGTTCAATATTTATGTACAGACAGATGTGTATGTCTATTTAATATATATTTTTCCAAATGAAGAAAGCTGCATATGTAATTATGAATTCTACGTTAATTATACTTTCATCATTTCAGGAACTTCTAGAAATGTTTGGTCTGCCGTATGTTGTAGCTCCTATGGAGGCAGAAGCTCAATGCGCCTTCTTGGATATTATCGAGTTGACAGATGGAACAATAACAGATGACAGCGATATTTGGTTATTTGGGGGAAAAACTGTCTACAAAAATTTCTTTAATCAAAGCAAGTATGTCATGGAATTCAAAGCAGAAAACATAAAACACCATTTCAAACTGAGTCGCGAACAAATGATTCTATTAGCCCTTCTTGTGGGTAGTGACTATACCACTGGAATACAGGGTGTTGGGCCTGTTACAGCATTAGAGATATTAGCAGTATTTCTCCCTTCTAAACCAGGAGAGTTCAGTTTGTCCCAGTCCCAGTTGATTTCCGGATTGAAGGAGTTTCGCTCCTGGTTCACAAAGGGAAAAACTAGCGGTCCTGGACGAGCTTCATTGAAAAGTAAATTGAAAAATATCACTTTTACAGACAACTTTCCCAGTATGCAAGTGATAGAGGCTTATTTAGATCCCAAAGTAGAAACTAGCAAAGAAAAATTCTCTTGGGGTAAGCCTGATGTGGTAGCTCTCTCTTTGTTTGCTAGAGAAAAATTCGGCTGGGGTACAAAGAAAACTGACGAAATCTTAAACCCCGTTATCAAAAGATTGGAGGAAAATCAGTCACAAAAATCCATCAAAGAATATTTCAAAACTAAGTTCAAAGTTGATTCAACTGCTGCAGAAGGAAAAATGAGTAAAAGGGTTAAGAGTGCAGTGGGAAGATTTGGTAAAACCAGAGAAGAATTGATTGCTGAAGAGATGGAGGAACTTGAAAAGGAAAAGAAGAAAGTGTCCAGTACAAAATCGGTTCAATCCTCTGACAGGAAAACTAGAAAAAAAGTATCTTCTGAAAGAGAACCTAAAGGTGAAACGAAGGAATCAAAATTGAATGCTGAAAAGATATCTACCAGAAAGAGAAATAAAGAAGTAGCAACAGAAGATGATAAAGAAGATGAAATTATCAAACGTGGCAGAAAAAAGAAAACCAAAACTGAATGTATTGAAAATAAAAGCAAGAAGACTATTTCCGATGAAAATGAAAGCTTAAAGAATAAAAATGAAGACTTTAAAGTTTCAAATACTACAAGCAGTGACAATATAAAAAAACCATTGGATTTGATTACTGAATTGAAGGAATACGAAAATTTAGCTGCTGCAATAAGAATGAGGAGGAAGAAGAATGAAGAAAAAAAGATAGATTTGATTAAAGCAAAGCAAATGGGTCCTCCTAAGAAGAAAGTTAAAATTTCTGCAGAAGCATCAGTGGAAGATTTTCCAAAGGACCTGGAAGTTGATGAAGATGTTCAACTTTTGGCAGCAACTACCTCCAGATCTATGGTGAGGGTTAAGGAAATTCAACAAGAATTGAAAAAGGATCTGGAACGAAAAATAGGTGAAAGAAAGCCCTCTGAATTCCATACCAAAGAAGTGATACATCAAAGGTTGAGGGATAAAACTGACTTATTGAAGAACAAAATGAAAGCAATAGAAGTTTTTAGGAAATCAAAGAAAGGTCCCGGTTACATGAAAAAACGTGTTAAAACTGTAAGAGTACCAAAGGAGGATGCTGGTTTATCAGAAGACAGTGAATGATGTACAAATGATTTTTTGTGATTAACAAGTATTACTTTCTATAATACCTCTATGCTTGGGTCAAATATATTGTTTGGACAGCTGAGAGATGCTGAAAACATTTTACTGTACATATATTGTTATTTTTTTATTTATTAATAAAAATTTTATACACATGTATAATAAGTATATAAAGTGTAAAATAAAACTGAGAACTATTACTGTTTATCAATATATTGATGTTCAAAGTTTTCAAAGAATGCAACCTCTCGAGGCAAGATATAACGACGTTATTTTCTGGATAATTTGGTAGAGGTCTGCAGATTTTTACGAAACTCCGACATTTCTTCTACAACTCATCAAAAATGAAGAGGCAGTGGTAATTCCTCAAAAACAGTGAGGTTTTGTGATGTCAAATTTAGCATGTTTATTGATGAAATATAAGTTTATTGGAAAGAAAGCGAATTTAGGCTTTTCTCATATATTAACACATTGATCGCCACCCAACATATGGCCTACAAAACTAGAATAACATCAGTCCTTGTGATCTTTCAATATAGGCTTAGACACTTTGTACTCTAGATACTTGAACTAAATCTAATACATGATGCTCATTATTTTCATTATCAACTTTTAACAGTTTAGCTCGGCCATTCTCCATCACATTAACGCGATATTTGCTGCTAACGGCACATAATTGAATTTAATTCAGCGTTTTGTTTCGTCCCGCCATCTTCAGCCGTTTTTGGGTAACTAGTTTTACACCTTTAGAGAGTAGAATACTACGGTCCTCGCTACAGACCACAACTTTTTTTTAGAGAAATTGACTCATGGTTACTTTGGAGTTGTACAAGTTCGAAAAATAATGTTGTCTGTCTGTGCCCACGGAATAATCGATGCTATACCTTTGCGCAGAAATGGTATATCGATTTGAATCTTATAAATAGCCGAATCTGAAATTCGAAATGGTGTTTTTCCTGCACTTTTCCGAAAACTATTTTTTTTATTTCAGTGAACCTAAATGGAACCCACATGGCTCAGATGCACCGCAGATCGCGTGAGCATGACGTCGTGTCTCAACTTCTAAGTTTTTTTTTTTGTGAAAAATTAGTAACAACGAATTTTTGTGACTATATAATGAAATAGATGCTTATGAAGTAAACATGTAGGAAAATGTATGAGCCTGATAGGCAATATTGGGCCTAAAGGCTATCCAAATTTGCAAAATTTCATTGTTTCACCCACAATTTACAAGTTTTTCTCTTGAACCGAGAAGGAAAATAATTTTGATAGCAGTTGACATGCATGTCTGTTCAGAATCATGGATGATGAAGATTGAAACAAATGGCGAGAATAATTATAAGATCATTAGTGACACTTTCAATATAACAATTATATTGATAAATATGATATTTGTAGTTGTAACTTAGATAGTACTTTTGTTATCTTCACATATTTTTGACAGTTAAATTATCAAAGTGTGGGGGTAATACTGACAAATAATTTTTAAGATATGATTTTCATAAGCACACAGAGGATTTCTCTTATAGAAGATGCATAGTATAGAAGTGAACACTAATTGAATTATTTTGAAGGTGGGTTAAGTCATCACTTTGTTATACATTGATTCAAATAATAAAGGTATTGTTCAATATATCCCTCACAACTTTTTACTTTAAATATCATCATGTACCAAAAAATGTATACTGGTTTTTCATTCACAAAAGAGTAATTCAAGCAAAAAGTTGAGAAGCCGCTACTTAACAGTTTTTTTTTGCATGTTAAAAAAAAGGCCATAAATCAATTTTCGTTTCCTCGCCGAGGTGGGTGGATGTGTAATTGGTCTCGGCTGTTCTCATCGATGAGGGAGCGAAAGGTCACACCATCATAGCACGTGCTCTAATTTAAGATTACTTGTGCAGTGATAATTTCTTCTGTAGTGTATGTTCGCCTACGGAAGACGTGCTAGCAATTTGCAGGAGTTTTAGGAGGAATTTAAAAGGAGTGCAGTACTGCGTAAACCAAGACTTCTGTATTCTAATGAATAGACATGGCTTACTGCCCCTACACAGAAGCTAAACCCAATATTAGAGAGGGAGAGAAGTGCCATCAATGCTGTAGTTTACCAATTTGAATATGGTGTGTCGAAACAGCCTGGTTTGGTCACAAATGCTTTATTTTTAGGCTCTGGTTTCCAATTAATTGAAATTTCATGGTGTTTAATTTATTCCACATGAAACTAAGTTGGATCTTTAGTGTTGGTGTTTTCAACCTGTTATGTGGTCAAACACTATGAGATTTATTAAATCGGTTTGTTATATAGCTATGTGGAATTTTTGCAGACTTCAAAACTTATTCACAATCGACAAAATCATCTCCAAAGGTTTAAAAAAATCAAATTTCACCTTCATATCCACACTGGACTTACATTTTGAATATTACTAGAGTTTTATCCTAGCACCAAACCATAATTTTTAACACCTCGACACATGTCTCGATCACCAAGTGATCATCTTCAAGAGAAAGATTAAACTTCATCGGTTTGGTGTTGGGATAAAACTCCAGTAATATTCATTACTACACCAATGGTTCCAAACAGTGCATCACAAGTATTCTCTACTTTTTTGGATTTTTACCTTTCTTACTAAATATTTATGTTATTGGTTTAGTTGATAACAAGGATAGAATAATTAAGAATTTTCCTTTATTTCAAGGTCATGAGAAGTTGATATCCATCAAATTCGAAAAATTGATTTTTTTTTTTAATTGTCAATGTTGTTCAAAATCTGAAAAGACAAGAAAAAATTCAAATCAATGGATACTGTATATTGAAACATCAGTGTACAGTTAACTCAATTAATTTCAGTACTGAAATATAAAAAAAACATCAGGTTTTCTACATAAATCTAAGTTCATGGTGAAAAAAGCTTTTTCCAACATTAAAGTTAATTGCTTAATAGCTAAAGTTTTTTCTTACAAAAATCATTTTTTCTTTATACAAGAGCTTCACCTGAAAAGACCAGTGAAAAGTAAGGAAACGAAAATTATTTCATAGAATGCGGATGTTAAATTGACTAGCATTTTCTATTTCAGTATGTAAGAGGGTTTTTTTGAGCTGCTACGAAAGGGAGAACTTTTTTCATCAATCCCTAGGTACATTAATACAAAATAATTTACTGAACAATTGTCACATACTTAGTCATGCTAGTTACCTTTTGTGCTAAGATTTGATTAGAACATGTTATCATATGAGTATTATTTTAGTGAAATTCAATATTGAATGGAATTGACTGAAACGATAATATGAAATTCAATATGAAGAGCAACTTGCCTCTTCAAGTAAATAACTTGTACAAAACAGAAATCCTTTTTTTTCAATAAATAAAATAGAAATTTACAGTTATAAAAATAAACTTTAATCACAAATTATTGTATTAAAAGTTCTCCAGATAAGATTTCCACTACCATCTTTTTCCTCAGATAGGGCATGTGTTCTTGAGAGAAAGAAATCTTGGCATTTCTGGTAATAAATTCGGCGAATGTACATGAGAACATTCCACAGTCGCTGCCGTTCATTTGCTGAGGGATATCTTTCATGTTTTCCAGGATAAAGTCAGATGTATCATAAACAGACTTTTTTTTATCCAAATGTTCTGCCTCCAAATATTTCCGGAGCGCGTCCAGGCATTTTTTGTTGCTGTTTCCCATACTGTCATAGTACCTAAAATACATTCTTGCAATCATTTCTAATCCTGAAAGTCTGCATTATTACTGATTTAGAACATTTAAAAGTGAAACTTTTTTACTTTTCAAAAAAAAGCCTGACTGAATGCCTGCTATCCAAGCCTTATATATAATCAACTAGGCAACACGTGAAAGATCCCAAAACAAATTTTGACTCGAAAATCAACAAATTGAAATATATTTCACTTCAAATAAACAGTCATGCAAGTTTGTATAATGAAAAATGATTCAATTCTTAGTGGCACATCAAATCAAGTATTGCCTAGCGATTATCGGATCATCAGGGCCCCAAGAAAAAATTGAATTCTACCTCATATTCAATTACTGAAAGTCTCAGGATTATCAGGATGAATTGAATTTTCGAATATTGAAGGAAAAAAGGCCATTTTCTCATATTCACACAATATCTTTGGCTGCACGCGCTTGAAACATGTTATAATGTTCAGTGAGCAAGCACCAATGGATGACATTTTATGTGCTTTCGCAACAAAGTGCAAAGTGACTTGATATTGATATTTGTTGTACCAATTTCTAAATTATTTAAAAAAGGTGGTACAAATTTTTGACTGCAAAAATGCAAAGAGTTAATCTGACAAAATCATTCTCTATAACATAATGTTTAGGGATGTTTCCTTAATAGTTTACCAATATTGAATCAATCATAAAACATATCAATATTGAATATTACCTTATAGACTTATCCCTAAAATCAATTATTGCCATACACCAATGCATCCCCAAATGTATGGGAACACATACCAAGTCATGGCTGAAGAGATCTACTCTTTTAGTCCATCTTCTCAATGACTGGGGTCCATCTTTAATCAATTTGGAATAGAAAAATGTGTTGAAGGCATATGATTTTGGCCATTTGGAGTCGTTGCCTCTTTCTATGATCATATTCATGTAAAAGTTGATAACCTCATCATTCAACCAGTTCAGTCCTGCGAGAGTTAAAAGATCTCTTCTTGTTATGTTGAGGTTGAACTTCTTAGCTAAAACTTCGTTGGGATCACCTCTGAATGCTTTTTCGACCATTTTCAATTGAGTATCAGTTAGCGGAGGCAGTTCCACTTCTTCCTCTTTTTCTTCCAAAGGCAAGACTGCTTCTCGTATTGAAAGAGCTCTGTTGATTTTATCAGTGAGGATATCCATTCGCATGTCTTTATTGATTTTTTCATGTTTGTTGGAACATTCTTTGAGGATATTAATTTCTTGTTTTCTTTGTTCAACAAGGTTTCGATGTCTATCCACCCTTGAACAAAAAATATTATTCAATCTGCATCAATTTCATTAGCAATATAACTACCCCCAAAAATAAAATGAAAAGCAATTGTATAATCCATTAATAAAATTTCCCATAATACATAAAATACTTGTATAGTATAAATTTGAAGAAAAACTATTTTTTGACAATATAAATGTCAAAAATTCTATTTTTTAGGTTATATATATATTGATTAAATAACAAGAATATAATAATAATAAATAGTTATTTTCCTAAGAAACATACAATGTTTATAGCTGGGGAAAAACAATAATTAAAAAAACTAACTATAACATAACTAAGTACGAACAGAGCACACAAAAAAAGATAAATCAGAACTGAAACTTGGAAAAAAATATAAATATACTTACATATACACACTACATTATTATCAACATGAACATAAATGTACTCATCAGATAATATATTTATACAAACAATAAATATTTTTTCAAATTAATCCGGAATTTATGTTTATAAATTTTTTTTAAAGCATTCGGTAGCTCATTGTAAAATTAGATACCTTTATAATAAATCGAATTTTGCCCAATATTTGTATTCATTTTCATGAATTTTAGATTGCCTGAATATCTTGTCAAATGGTTATGTTGGTCACCATTGATTTTGAAAGTCAAATTTGATGTTTGAGCTTATTTTTGGCCAAATGAAAGAAGGTACATAATTTGAATTTGTGTAAAGATGACAAATCTAATAGTTTTATTGGTTTATACAAGTTGACTGTAGGCTCCTTGTGGTTCAACTTGTATATACACCTTATAATTTTGTTCTGAAATTTTTTAACTGGTTTCAATAAGGAATTTGTTGCCATACCTCATACTGATATAAGATATTGAATTTGGGAATATACTAATTAAAAATAAATCAATTTAAGGTATTTTATAGTTGTATTTGGATTATATGTAGTGAAAGAAAAATAGAGAACATATTGGTGCTTCACTGTCGGATTTGTAAGCAATCCAATTGTTCTAACCAAAATTAGAGCTTTTTGCATTACTATGTATAAATACAAAGTGAATATAAAAAATACAAAAGAATTTGGTTGGGACGAATGAACTTTGGTTTCGGTGTTATAACAATATACCCATGATTTGCCACCATTTATGATCCTTTCAAGAAAATCTGGATCGCCATTGACATCATTCAACAGTTCCTGAGCGGTTTTCATGAGACAGTTTTTTTGGTCGAAATTCAGCGTGTGGCAGCGAACTTCGCTTCGTGCCCAGAATTTCCGAAAAAATGGCATGACATGAGCTAACTGATATGCCGACATCCTCGGCAAATTATCTAATAGTGATTTACCACTTGTTAACATTTTTCCGACTCGGAGTACAATCGCCGTATGCCACTGTCAACACTTCAAAATGTTTCAAGCATTCAATTTTTTACATAAAATTTGGTGGACATTCTTTCATTCATCTTTTTGATAGCAGAAAGTCGACGAACAAGTAAAAAACTTAACTTTTATGCCTCTCACAAACAAACTTAACATGCTGAACAGCTGAAACTGAACATATTTTCGGGACGACTGTACCAATATAAAAAAAAATAAAAAATTGCTATTCGAATGTACATTCACTGTTTCAAAATGTTGTATAAACAATTATTTTTTCAGAATCGACTCTAGAATTCAATGGACAAAATGTCATCATTCAAAAAGTAATATAAAAAGTATCTCCTTCTGAAACAGTACAAACTGTTTCTATTTCACAATGCCAAGTATTCATATTTCATATGTATTATAATAAAAAAAAACTTTCTGAGTTCAGAAATAAGATTAGATTTGTATTTTCCTCTGATACAAAGAACATTTTCTGTAACTCATATTTGAAATTCGAATAAATTAATCATCAATCATTTATTTAATGAAAAAATCACATCTATCTGGGATGTTTGCATGAATATGTGAAATTTCATATATTTTTGTTTTTATCGTCACCCAATTAATTAAATTGTGTGCGCCACTGTCGGTGGAGGGGAAGTCACAGTCTATCGCAGGTCTCCTCTTTCCCCGCAACCCGCGCTCACTCGAATCTAGGGGCTCACAATCTGTATCGAAGATATTGGTTTGCTGAGTCCATTTATTTTTTACGCACATTAAAAACCGTATGAAAATCTGATCGGTAATTTACAAATAATGGATTTATTAAAAATGTTCTATTTATTAACCTTAAAATAATTGATGTTCTCTTTTGCATATATTTTATATAAATTTGAACAACTTACTTCCTTTGTAGCCATGGTTCAATGGATTTGTATTGTTTGTAGAAGTTGTTCATATCTGGAACCAAATCCTTCACAACATACATATGAGGTAGCGGATATATTTTTGTAGTTTTACCAGGTGTAGTATCAATTTTACTGAAAAAAAAAGGGAAATTTGAACTATAATTCTCAGACAAAATCGACAAAATGTTTTGTAAAATTATAAAATGAAACCAACATTCAATCTGCAAATATTGAAAAAATTCAAATGTGGTAAATTATGAATACTCGTGACCCGTTACTTAAATTAGAACAAATTAAATCAATTACAAAAATTACAGTATCGTGGAATGCAAATAATATTACGCTGCAATAGAATGACACCTATACAAGATATGCTCTGCAGTTTAAGGTGGCTTAATGTCTCTCAACGACTGTACTATCATATTTAAAATAATAAATGAATTACAACCAACATTCTTAGTAAATCTTTTAATAACAAATAGTGAAGTACATCATCATAATACCAGATCAAACACCAATTTTCACATCTCAAGGACAAATTCACGAAGCAATATGAACTCATTATTTTTCAAGGGTCGGGGTAGTTTTAATAAACTGCCAAATAATGCCAGTATGACGTACCTAAGCAAATTTTCTTATTGCAGATATTTTCAAATTTAACAGATATTGTAATTTGAGGTCAATAAAATTTCTTTCTTTCTTTCTAATATAAAAAATTCTTCTTCTATTCGTCTATATTCAAGAGGGACTTAATAACATTTATAACGACAAATTGAAGTTAATTTATATACAAAGTATATTAATAACTAAGACTTTGTTCTAAATGAATATGTAAATAAATATGTAAAAGTGAATCCTACATAGAATATGCGATATAAGTTTTTATGTGTGATTTTTTGTGATTTCTGTTATTTACTTGAAAATAGAATAGTTGGAAATGAAGTTGTTTTATGAAAATTAATTTGTTATATAGCTGAAAATATATCTGTCTGTTTAAAATCTGTTTTTCCGTTAATCAGCTGTCGCCCCCATACGAACGACAACTCTCAGAAGTTGAGAAACTTGTGCGAGCTAAGGACTAACGAGGTCTT
>WOGL01000379.1:649-15311 GCA_015342145.1 Leptinotarsa rubiginosa | reverse complement strand
AAAAATTAAAAATTGAGAAATTTGTCTGAGGTTCGTATAGGTTTTGGCTTTCTACTTTTCCATCTTCAAATAAAAAAAAAATGTGGAAATCTTCCAAGAAAGAAAGCTATTAATTTCAATAACATTTAAATTGTGAAATTTCACAAAATTGGTTGTTGAAAATGGTGTATCAAAATGTCAATATGCCAGAATAAAGGATGAAATAAAATAAAATTTCAAAACATTCATCTCTCTCAACTACCTACACAGTAGGTTCAGGCCTGCCGAAAAACAACTACCCTGGACAACATTCAGCGTAATATTAGCCAGGGAAGTAGTTGTTTTCCGGCAGGCATTTACCAGAACCTGCTGTATACGTAGATGAGAGAGATAAATATTTAAAAATTTCATTTCGAAATATTAATTTTCTTGTATATATGTATCTCTCCTTAATATAGTCTTCAGTTTTGATTTATGTTAGAGTTTTGGCATATTGGATGTTTCTACCCTGCTTGGGGCTTTGTTCACAAGTTTTCATATATGCAGCGTAGCTCCGTTGAAATCAATCCGAGTCCCAGACACTTTGCTGTCTGGGTAGGATCCTGTCTGCACTGATGAGAGATAATACTTTTTTTTTCTGATTGATTTGGACGTTACTTGATGAAGATCCATAGTAATTTCATAATTTTACTACGAAAAAGAGACTGTGATAGTAAAACATGTCATGATATATTTTTTGAAAATAAAGTTTGTGAAGATCAAATCGTAAGGTGTAGTTTATGAAAAAAGAGAGACAAAACCTTGAAACTGGTTTGTAGGTGATCTACTTGAATAATTTCAGCATGGTCCTGCTGCTGGATGAACGAGTAACATCTGGGAGACTAACCTGTGTGAGGTATCTTGGATATAATTAAATATCCAGCGTGGTATCAGCTGGGGAAGTAGTTGATTTGTTTATTGAATTAAAGCAAAAATAAAAATAAGTATCATTAGTAAGTTCTTTCATGGAATTTCATCAATTATCAGCCAGTTCCATTCAATATTTCTTGACAGCTTTTCATAACTTTGTTTTTAGATAAAATATTCCTTGTACGCCTTGGCAGACTACTAAAGTAAACTTTACATCTTTGGTAAAGTAAATAAAAGTAAAAGTAAAATGAAGTAAAACAAAATATTATTTGAGGAAAATAACAAAAAACTTACATCTATAATTATTCCTCCCGAACTTATTATCATTCTTTTCGATCCTCTCCCCTCTCTTAAGCTTTGCCTCTTGTACCTGCACCTCCTCTACTTTTTTGTCACTTCTATAACGATTTCTTTTTCTATCTTCTATCCACCTAGCAATTTCTTCCGGAGTATTGACATTCTTGATTTTGTTGTAAAGACCGGTAGAGTGCTGAAGCCGAATATGTGTTTCTATGACTTTCTCATGAGCGGTGAACTGACATCCGTCCAAGTTACAAGTTCGATGCTCTGACATGTGTTTGTTATAATGAAATTCAGTGGAGAAGTCTCGGTCGCAAGTCTCGCAGGAAAAGATCTGATTGCAGTGCTCTTCTTCGCAATTACTTTCTTCATAAACACTCTCAGAGGATTCTTGGTAGTGACTATTTTCTTTGTAGCAAGTTTCTTCTTTGTAACTGTCTGCTAAGAAAGATTCATCTTCATAAATATCGTCTTCATCTTCATCTTCGGGGTGTGCATAGTCTTCAAACTCATATACCTACAGAAAACAATGTTATAGCATTTATTTAATGATTTCTGCGTATACATCAGTGGGTGAATGGTTGATGACAAATTATTTATTCAATACTTTGTTTCATGTTTTCTTATGATATAGACAAGTTCTATATCTGACAGTTTTCATAAAAATAAAAATTTCATCATGTTCAAGAGTCTACAAAACAACTAACATTTTTATTCAAACATTTTAAATGTGACAGAAGGATCAGACCTAAATATAAATGTTGCAAATTAAATTATCTTCTGAACAGTCTAGCCACTCACCAAAAGACATATACGCAGCAGAAAACGAAGAATGTAAGAAAACAGACAAAAACTGTACTG
Organism: Leptinotarsa rubiginosa; assembly: GCA_015342145.1. Classification (NCBI taxonomy): domain Eukaryota; kingdom Metazoa; phylum Arthropoda; class Insecta; order Coleoptera; family Chrysomelidae; genus Leptinotarsa; species Leptinotarsa rubiginosa. The sequence continues at coordinate 13,262 of WOGL01000379.1, read as the reverse complement.
AATGACATTCCTATGGAAACTACTTTGAAAACGTGTTTTATCTTTTTAAAATAATGGAAGTTTCACATGAAAAAAAATTAACTTACTGGGACATCTCCTTTGAATTGCAAGAAAACATTTGAGTTTCTTGGATGGTGGATATGACGTGGAAAATACTCCAATGATTGTATACTTGTGTTCAAAATTAAACAAATAACCAGTTTTCATATACTAACCATATTCAAACAAATATATTCTGATTCTCAGTATTGATAATCACTGCTGAAGAATAAGTCACTTTTACACAAAGAAAAGTGTAAAGTTTTTACAAGTTTACTTTTGGCAATTTCTCAAGAGATTATATGATATTGAAAAATGTTTCCTTAATATTTTTTCCTGAGCAGTTTTAACAATTAAAAATAGTTGTTTGTATAAGTTGAACCTAAAGTAGTATGAACATCAGAAAATTATTTTATTCACATGAATGAAAGCAAACACATTGTGTTTGAGATTTTATTCAATTTCGAGATTTTATCTAAATGTTTTAGTGCATCTGCAATAGGCAATATTTTTGCAAATGGATATGGTTACCAAACACCTTATAAACATTATTTTTTTGTAAGAACTTCAACAACAAAAAAATCCACCAAAAAATATGTTTGAGGTATGTACATTTGGCACTAGAGCAACATTCTGGGAAATTTACTTCATTAGTTTTATACCTGCCCAGGAAAAACTTTTTGCTTAGAGAGCATTAGTGAAAAACTAACAAAAAATCAAAATATCGCCTTTGTATTTTTATAAATTAATTTATTAAAGAGTAAATACAGTAAATAAATCTAATACCTGAAGGTACTTTGTTATGTTAAATTAATGTAAATAACAATTAAGATCTCTAAAAAATACTATGATTCATTCATAGAAAAAACACTATACAGTGTAGGAAAATCTTGATTGTTACCGAATATCAAAAGAAAAGTACAAATCTAAACTATACAATCATGAAAGAGTCCACAGACATACAACGAGAAAATAATATATTTTAAACGAATTTCACATCTATTAAACTTGAGAAAACACTAGTCAAGGTGTAAAATTTGTGTGGCCTTTAATTTTAAGTTGACGATACTCCAGTATCAGTATTTGTAGAATCAGATATTTCAGTCTCAGAGACAGGGTGAGACTCATCATTTTGACTTTGTGAATTTTTGTTCGTCTCTGCAGTTTCTGTTTTGCTATCAGCCTGTAAAGATACCCAATCGATTTAGACATAGGAGTCAGAAATTCATGAGGTGTTATGTAAAGCAACTACAAAAATTGAAAATATTTCAATTGAAAATAAAAATTTTTATGACAAACTTCAAAGCAGTTTTTTTCGCATTTAGTCAAAATTGTAATGAATGTCACCGCCTTTGAAAATCATAATGACGATGTCAAGCAAAAGAAGCTGTATGATGCAAATATTGGAAGTAAATAACTGAAATATGCATGTAATATGAGACCGAAATAACAACAAAGAAAATATTCAGGAAAACAGACTAAAATATTTAGGTCAAAAGTAATAAAAAGCAATCAGTAGCAATGACATTCATTTTACATTCTGACTGAATGTTATTTATTTGTTAATAAATTTTTGTACCTGTACTTTATAATGGAAATGCATAGGTTGATTTCAAATGCACTTTCAATTCAACATCTAAACTGAATAATTGCAATATAAATCACTCTGTACATTGTTTCTCATTAAAGACCTGAGGACATGTTCTATAAATAATATGACATTTTGTGATATCATGAACTATTTCAGAATGCATAATAGGCTAGCGAAAATTATTGCAATCCCATTTCAAAAAAAGTGATTTTTCAAGTCTTTAATGACGAAATTCATCACATAAAATTATCTGACAAAGATTCAATTCATCAGATTATTTTTGCTATGATGATACTGCAATTATCGAAAATATAACTCGTACACTGGTATAAAATAATTTGAAAATATTTTTTGATCAATTTTCTCTGTAGAAGCCCACAAGAGGCTGATAATGGGGGCATTCCATTTTGTTGCAATAGGATAACACAACAGACGAAAAAATATTCTCATTCAAGTCAATTTGGCCAAATTATGTTACATTAATTGAAGCAAAAAAACAATGAAAACTAAGTTGTCTCATTGCAATCCATGGAAGACCACCAGTATATGGATAAGGTCTGCACTAGTGGTAATTTGGATAATTGCAATTGTGAGGTTGTTGAGATAGTTTTTCGATTTACAGGACTTGTCGAAGGTTTCAACACAAAACTACAAAAAGCACAGAAAATATCATGACATAAACGAATTTGCCGAAAGTTTTATTTCGGAAGAATCATCTGTTCTGTGAATGAGGTACCAAAAAGTCAATTCGATAACGAGAGAATATCATGTTTTTATTCACATATTGCTTTTGAAATTACACAGAACTTTTGCCTTTTCAGATCTACTTTTATTAAAATTTACTATATAAATAATTTGTTACTTCTAAGATTTGAAAATGTATCTACATTATTAGACTACTATTCTTGAATACCATATTTTTGAATGGCTACTTTCACAAACTGAGAGAATGGAATTATCTCATTCTACTAGTCGTGAGAGAGAAATTGAAAACAGGGAAAAGAAACAGAAATTATAACCTGAATAGTCAAAGCTGTGAAGAGTGTTTGTGATGTTAATAAACATAATAGGTTCAGAAAAGTATAACCACTGAGAAAGTCAAATAACCCTTTCTTAATGTATAATTACTCAAGAGGATTATGAAAAGCAGCTGTCTTTTATTGGGTGTGACCTATCTGTTGAAAGTGACCAGTCGTTATACTAAGCCCTATAAGCAATAAAAATATGATCACTTGTTAGTTCGCAAATCCTTTTTTACATAATCTTGAGTATGAATTGTTGCGAATTACATATAAATATAATGTACCCAGAAATCAAAGAAACTAAACTTAAGGGTGTCAAGAGAAAAAAAAAAGATTATTTATTCAATATATTACCAAAATTTCATGGACCTTGATTGATAGAAAAGTTATTGTGAAGTTATAGAAAAATGGGGGAGTACAGAATCAGTATTCCTGCCTATGGAAATCAAGAATTTCCTGATAAAAACCGAAATTCCGTGTTTACAAGTTTCATGGTAATGTAGATTATAAATTTAAATTTACATTGACTTTTGGGCATTTTGAGCAGCAGTCTTAATAAACAACAGATAATAAAAACACTATTGTGCATTTTCAACTTTTGGACCTCTGAAGTATACTAGTAAATTGAAAATTCTGTACAATTCCCTGAAATATGAAAGTCCTCCAAACGAAAAATTATCAAACAAGGCAACTGACAATAATAAGAGTAATAGGAGCAAAGGAGAATAATGTGATTCAATGAAATACCTATAATAAGACGTCTGCCGTGTAATCGATAGGTGCCGTTATTCGCGTGAAATTTGTTTCGGGCAATAGTTGCGGGATACGCACCTCGGGTTGCCCTCCAGCATTCTTTTCTGCTTCCTGGTACACCTTGCTGCACTTCTCCCTCTGTTCGCGGTACTTCAGCCAGTCCTCCTGTTTCTGTGAGGCTTTTGCTGCAGCTAATAACTCTTCTTTTTTGGCGAATTCTGCTTTTATGGTTTCCGTTACCCACGACTTTGTCAAATCTACATTCTTCAGAAAAGGTCTATTAGTCTTTTTAATGACCTTGCTCTTCTTGTTAACGCCTCTAAACCCGTTCGGTGGCATCGGGGGCGGAAACCTCGCCTTGCCTCTCATCCCCCCTCTGAACATTCCTCGCATCGGGGGGCCCATCATCATGGGCGGAGGCGGGCGCATGCCCGGGGGAGGTGGCCTCATACCCGGCGGCATGGGCCTCATTGGAGGCATCATGGGGCCTCGGGGACCCATCATTCGAAGGGGTGGCGGAGGCAGCGGTCTGCCTCTCATGGGTGGCCTGCCACCGCGCATCATGGGCATAGGGGGCCTCATTCCCATGCCTCCTCGGAAAGGTCCTCGCGGTCTCATCATCATGTCTGGCGGCCCGAAAGGAGGCGGGGGCGGAAAACCATTAAAAGCACGCCCCTGACCTCTACCTTTTCCGTTTCCTCGTTGATTGGCGGCTCCTCGATTTCCTCCTCTACCTTGAACGGGAGCTCCCATTGAAATATAACTGAACCAGTGAATCGCTTTTTGAACTTTCTGTGAACACTCAAAAAACCAAAAATATCCTCAATGGCGTCTTTTTTTTACAAACTCGATGACGCGCTTCTTGTCAAAGTGTCAAACAGAATAATTCTGTGGTATTACGAACCACGATACGAACACTATCGACGACTAACGTCCCATATGACAACAGACATTTATATAAAAGACAAACACTTGTCAGTAATGCCAATATGAAAGTCCATCAATATCAAATAGCTTCTGAAGACAATTCAGAGTACCAAAAGACAATTACCCTGAGGAAGACAACAATCGTCGTAAGCAGAAGAGAACTTCTATGAAATGTTCGCTCATTATATCACGAACGTATACGTTCGATGAACGTACGATCTCGAGAATTGACCCTCCGAAAGTGGCAAATTCCCAAGATCATTCCTTCCTTTGAACGTATACGTATGTGACAAGCACATCCTCCAGCTTCTCGTCCCAACGAACGTCCACATTCAATATGACAGAGGAAAAGATATGGCAACACAGTAAATTTCAGTAACTTGTTGAATATTCCACTAAGAAGGATTGCTTTGGAATGTGGTGTTATTTTTGTAATTGAGCTTCAGAAATAACTATCATAAATATAAAATACTGTTTTCTCATTATGATAATACAATATACATCTTTCAGTTTACACTGTTTATTCATTGAGTTTCAATTTTAGGATTCTAGATCAGTTATGTGATGGAATCGGCCGATGATTGATGAATGTCCATAATATATTCAAGAAACATTTCATTGTGAGATATTCACTCGACAGTTTTACAAAAAAGCAACAAGTGTTTCCCTATAAAATAGCTGCCTCAGGCGTGTCTTCACTAACAGTTGTATCTGTAGTAGATTAGTTAGTTGCAAAATTTGTTCTGTTGATGCAGCATTCTCAGTAATTGTAATTCATTAGCTTTTGAAAAAATGTTTATGCTCTTTATGCTTTAACCGCTGTCAAATGTCCTGTCAAATGACAGGACAATGTTAACATCCTGTGATTTTTTTCAACTATGCGTCGTTCCATGAAGAAAAGCAAGTCGCTTATTCTTGTTTTTTGTTTTGTGTTTTAGCGCCATCGCGCTCCGTCATCCGCCATTTTATCCGTTTGTTGGATTGAAGGCGGTTCGTGTTTGGTTTGATTGTTGGAAATTGTAAATTTGCGCAGCGTTTATTATAGATCAAGGTAATAAATTCATAATTTTTGTAAGAATGTTTTCTAGTTCAAATGAATGTAGTCTAATAAAACTTACAGACGAATAGTTTGTTTATTGGCTTGGTTCACCATCGGTGAAGGCGTCTTGTTTTCCACCAAATTTTATGCAAAGGTTGCAGTATTCATTCCTTGTTAAAACAAGTCACAATATTTTTCAGTTAACAGAATGGGCAAGAAGAAAGTAGAAGAAAGCGAAAGCGAGGAAGAATATTCTGTAGAGAAGATCATAGATCGTAGAGTGGTCGGCGGGAAAGTCGAGTATTTCCTCAAATGGAAAGGTTATTCTGAAGACGATAATACTTGGGAACCAGAAGACAATCTGGATTGCCCCGAATTGATCGCAGAATTCGAGAAAAACCGAAAACTCAAAGCCAAAGCCAGCGGGAAAGACAAGAAGAGAACAAGGGAAAATTCTACTTCTTCTCTGGACTCTAATACATCTTCCTCCAAAACAGAAAAGAGCAAAGACAAGAAGGTAGGGATTATATCTTTTATTGATAGTGATTGTGTTCTTATAAATAAGTGCCGTTTACTATTGATTCAACTTTGAAATGCCCAGATACTTCCCTTGCTTACTAATAACGATTTTTTTAAATGCATGGTAAGTGTTTGAATAATTATCAAGAGTACCTATAACTTTTCTAAACGTTTTTGAGTTGTGAAGGATTTATTACCATTGTTCATTTGTAAAGGAATCCAAAATGATAGGAAAATAGTACTTCAAAAGTACAACTAAATAAGCAAGATTGTTCCAATTATGTTATATTGATTACATTCATACAATCAACAATAACTTACAAACTGATTCAAAGTCTTTTAGAAATATATGGACAGAAAGAGGCCCAGAAATACTTAATCTCAAAAGTTTATGTTGAGTGAATTGTGAAAATAGCAACTGACATTTATATCAAGTCTTCCAAACAAGTTAACTTCCGTTTCCGATGAATTTTCATCAGTTATCTGCCATTTCCATCACATATCAATCTTCAAGTTGTGTGAGCGAAAAAATATAGAAAATTCTCAACAATATGGTTTTATACTAAGAACAGGTCCAATATTACAAACTTGATAATGAACTAATGCAGACTGAGACATTGGAGAGTAAGTTGCAAGTTGACTGCATTTATGCTGATTTCTCCAAGACCTTTGATTGGGAGGATCACAAATTATTGCAAACACTCTTCAATTGGTTTAATAAAGATATTGGAAATCATTTTGAATATAGTATATAGAAGTGCTGAGGTATTTTGTGAAATTCACAACTCCTAGTCATGTTTTTTGTATTGAATTTATTACTTAATAAGTCTTTATTTTATAATGTACGAGTCTTGACTTGAAAATATTGCTTTGACCAAGAATGGTTGAAGTGTGCATAATCATTTTACAATATAACATTTCTTTTTATTTCAGAAGTCCAAAGCCAGATCTGCCTCCCCCGAATCCGATGATGAGCCCAAAACGAAAAAATCGCGAGTAGATGATTCTGATGACGATTCTAAAAAAGAAAAGAAAAAGGACTCTGACTCTGAGGAAGAGAAAAAGAAAAAAAAGCGGAAATCAGCCGGCCCCAAATCCAGGAAAGTTGACAACGAACATTCAGACGATGACAAACCCAGAAAAAAGAAGGACAGCGATGAAAAGAAGAGCAAGAAAGACGACGAGAAATCAAAGAAGAAGGGAGAGGACTCTGATGATGATGACGCCCCCAAAAAGGGCAAAAAATCCGAGGCAGTAGTTGATATTAAAAAAGATAAAAAGGGTGGTAAGATCAAGGACAAAGAAAAGTCTGCCTTCGAGAAAGGTCTTGATGCCGAGAAGATCATCGGAGCTTCAGACACAACTGGCCAGCTGATGTTCCTGATGAAATGGAAGGGCAGCGATGATACAGATCTGGTGTATGCCAAAGAGGCAAACATCAAGTGCCCGCAAGTAGTTATCAAATTCTATGAAGAGAGAATTGCTTGGCACACCCCTGACGAGTCTTCCTAAGTTTATCTTTTTGTAGTTGATAATTTCTCAACGAATTTCAACAGTTGTCGGGATTCAAAAAGTGGACTTTTTTTGTTCTGGAATCGCGGTAAATTGTTTGAATTTGATTCGGTATTTCTTCATGTTATAGCGACTCTAGGCCTACGGATAATTTTGCAGTACATTAACATTTTTTATTGAATCGTTTCCTAAATATATCGAATACTCTGTTGGTCTAAACAGGGGAAAACAAATTCCCCTAGTCAACTGATTTGATTTTTGAAACTGAATCATTTGAGGACTTCGGATATAAAAATTGGTAGGTGTAGTGCCGCTACTAGATTTAAGGACATTATTTTATCTGAGAAGGATTTTTGGTTTAGTAAAGGTAGGAAATCTACCAGCAGCAAAGCAGAATATGCAATGTACAATATCATCAAATAAATAAAGGTTACATTTTCATTTTTATAGATCTCGTTTATTTTTTGAACTGTTCCTTATGAAAAGTTTGATTTTCCTCAAAATAATGAAAAAATTAGCAACAGTTGTGTTTTTGTTGAATTTCTAATGTTTAGAATTGTTGACATTCAATAAATTCCATTCTTTTACTAATTGTTATTTGATTTTTAGTTGACGGAATGAGAAAAAAATTTATTGCTTGAAACAAAAACCTTTGGAAAATAGCCAAATGCAACTTGTATCGATTGGTGAAAGAATAAAATTGAACTTTTTATTATAAAACCTTTTTTAGAGAGCACAAGTTATGTTCACACTGAAAAATAATGAGGTTTTACTTAAGAAAATGAAAAAGTCTTTAACCGCTTATTGAAATCTCATCGTGAAAAATGAAGGTGAATGGATTGACTCACAAATCGATCAAGAATAGTAGAACCGAGGTAAACCATTATATTATTAATATTGTAAAATCCACCGAAATAAACACGTAAATTCACAAAAACATTTAAAGAAAACTATACTCACCAAAATGCATCTAATCCAGATATTACACGGAAAGTACGTATGGAACCAAAAAATTTTTCAGTTAATAATGGCGTTTTTGGAGTCTATGAACAACCTATAATCCATGAAAATGATCTATTGAAGAACGATTCAACAACTATTTTAGTGTACACGAAATGTGTACAGATGAATGAAAATGAAACTTAGCAGTAATTTGATTGTGATCTTCACATTATATGATCTGTTTTGCCTCCAATTCCAAAAGTAACCTGTTAAAACTTTTTTGGATTAATAAACCTGCCTAATACGATTTTAAATGGAACTTTTATTCAACTTGACTTACAGTGAATTCTCAATATTTAATTGTCTTAAACAAGTGACTAATATGTCAAAATAAAATATCAAACTTATAAACAGTGTCTTCAACATAACCAACTGGATTGGCTGCCTTCTCAAAAAAGGTTTCAGGACAAAATATAAGCCTACCAAGAAAATTCAGCATTGCCTAAGGTTGGCAAAGGATAGAAAGGACCCCAAATCCAAGGGGTTTATATATTGAAAATACAGACTTTAACGTCAGTTTACGAAACCGTGACATGTGTTTCGCTATACAGCATCCTCAGGAGTATTGTGACGTCTGAGGATGCTATATAGCGAAACACGTGGTGGTTTTGTAAACTTTCGAGTGGAAATCTCTCACTGAAGTGTGTGATAAAAGAAAACAAGTATTGAACCAAAAGTGTAAATCATTTCCAATTCAAGAAAAATGCTTCGAGTATCTTGCTCTTAATAATGTTCTTGTATCATTAATTCTGAAATAATATGGATATTGAGTAGTCTTTTTTTTGTTTTTTCTGGTCATCTCTACCAAGTAGAGAAAGGAACCCTAATCATAACTTTTAACCGTTTACCACAAAATATCAAATCTTATCGGCATTGTATAGTTTAATGATGCTCAATTCGAGCAATTCCAAGACAATACATTGAGGGAAATTATGAAAATAAGACATATCATAAATCTTATATTTCATTTACCCAATCGCATGCTTTCTTCAATTTCTTGCGGACACTGTCATTGTGCAAATCCATGGTTCACCCAAAATTGTTCTCAAAAATTTAACTTTCTATCGCCTCTCTATACAGATCGTTTCTTTTATCATGTAGTAACATTGCTATAATCTAAACTGAACAGATATGAAGACGAATTAATAAGGAAAAATTATAACCAGCATGGAGAACAGTACAATGGTCAAAGAAAGTTACGGGGATTTTCCCCTTCTTGAGTTGAGCAGGGTAAACTAAAAATACTGCCTTTGATTTTTCACGAAAACAATTATTATTCCAGCAAATAAAAAATGGAAGCAGGAAATTTTATTGTATTAGAAATGTACTATAATGGTATAGCAATGAATCTTTGATTAAACGTTTAGTGTCAACACGGCTACCGTCAACTTATTTTTTCAAATACGGACCTGTTTCTTCTATTACAAATATTGATGAAGCTATAAAATCACAATTCAGTGGTATATCACACTTGATATTCTAGTGAAAATATTTTTCCCACAAGAACAAAGTACTGTTTCTAGACGCGTGTCTTGCTAACCAAGTTAGCATCATCAGGAAACGAGTAATCTGATGATGCTGACTTGATTATCGAAACACGCGTCGAGTGACAGTTATTTTGTTCTGATATGGAAAAGTGTTTTAATTGGAGGTGTTGAAAATAACTTGGTGTTGGGATAGAACTCCAGTAATATTCAAAAAATATCTAGCTTTTTTTTGGTGAAGGAGTAAATTATTCTGTAACATGTTTCATACGCAGATGACACATCTGAATTTGTAATACCGAAACTCTCAATCAAAATAACAAAAATACTATAAAAACAAACAATTTTATTTACACTTATCATAATTCTTGTACACTAAACAGTTACCTTAACAATTATAAAAATATAAATGAGTAAACCTGCGATGGCAAGTGATGGAACATTAATATCATCGTATTATCCTGTTGGTGTAGTATTATTCTGTTGGTGTAGGTTTTGCGTTGCTGCCAGCATTTTTACAATGAATGATGAGTTGGGGATTCATATCACGATGACGGAATCTATTTTTGTCGACACCTGCAACAAAAAAACTACTGACGAACTCACTCTATAAGAAATTTTTAATGGGTAAAAAAAACATGTTAATAACGAATAATTTATAAATAACCCCAACACTGCAAACTAACTGGTATTGCCTACATGTTTTCCAAAGAACATCTCAATTCCTTCATCACTTTGGCAAATTTTCAAAATGAACTGCTAAATTTGGATCACACCTTATTCGTACAGATGGAAAATACCTTGGACACGGTAATATTCCTAGACTTCAATAATATTATCCATCACTTGCTTATTTTTGTTTTCAGTATTGAAGTTTTTATAGACAATAACATAAAATTATGGCTTTAGTTTTGAAGTAAAATGAATGTTTATTGGATAATTATGATGAAATCTGAAGGTAATGTCTCTGTATCCTAATTCTTAGATCAATAATGTAAATCATTCATAGTAATTTATAATTATAGTCTACTGATATATGATGGAATCGGCCGATACTTGATGAAAATCCATAACTAACGTATTTTAAAACACTTTATTGTGAGATTTTCACTAGATTGTTTTACAAAAACGCAACACGTGTTTTGCTATACAATGGCTTCATCTGGCGTGTCTTAATAACTAATGCCTTAAGCAGCAGAGTGATAAATCATTTTCAAGTGGCTGTGCCACAAACGTACATAATTCATTTGGTTGAAAAGTGAAACATGTATTTATTTAAATCGTTCAATGTTGTAGTATGATTTACTTTTTATAATTGTATATATACGGTGAGTTACAAAAATATGTTAAACCCGCATTAATAATTGATATACTTTTTTCTTATTAAACACTCAAAATTGTTTTTACTTTTGAATCTCTATCAAAATTGTCAAATCTTTCTATAAAAATCACTTTTAATGTATCACATATGTATACAGCTTACCTGATTAAATCAGGCATACCTGAGATATTTTTAATTGTCCCTGAAAAAAGAATAACTTCATGACTTGATCTAATCTAATAGTGATTCAGTTAGGTACTTAATTATCTGACGAATATGAATTAATGATGCAGCCCTTGCATTTTAATAAGTGTTAGGTATTATCAAAATTGTTACCGAAAAACATGCTTTTCAAAATATTTCACTGGCCTGGATGACTGCGAGCAATCTTTTTTGGTTTTCTACATCCCCATTGATATTAAAAAAAAACTGAAGAAGAATGAAAAAAATTAAAGAATATCCAATAAAACTTTTTGGTAAAATTTGTACCTATCGCCTATAATTTTTTTTCAGATAAGAATCATGAAAGATAAAAGACAAGTTGGGAATAACCTCTAGTCGCTAAGACTATTATCAAATTTTGTTAATTATTTTTATGAGTTATTGCTGCATATAGTTTTTCCAATAATTATGTCGCCAATCCCATATATACAAATTATTTCACGGTAGGTACCGAAGGTACCTATATTTCAGAACCTCATATAGGTATATAAATAATTATTTTTTGGGAAACAATTACTATTTCACCTGTATAAAACGATAACTCCCCAGATATTTCTAGATGCTAATGAAATTGGCAAGAGAGATTTAGAGCAGTCTCATTATTCAAATTAGCCGTGGCGAAGCGTTTGCCAGTATGTCACTTTTGATGTATTATTTTAAAGTTTTTGATTTGTTTTCACAGTAGAATTAGTATCATGTTGGAAAACTTATATTTTTCTGTTTTGACTTGTATTCTGATATACTTATTAGCCAACAGACAAAATACTCGGGCACCAGACAATTCATATGGCTTCAGGAAAACTGTGCACCGTCCCATTTTGAAACCAACTATTTCAATTGAATATAACTTTTCCAAATCGATGGATTGAGAGACGAGGACTAATAGAAGTATACCACTATCCATAATAATAATTACATGATTTTCTAGGCGCATTTCGCTAACACCGTAACTTTTACTGAGGAAGCTAAGGTTGTTAGCGAAACGCGTCTAGAAATAAAAATGTTTGTTTATAAACATTGTGTAATTATTATCATGGGTAGTGTTATTCAATTTCATCAAGTAACTGGTCAGTCCATTTATAATATAAAAAGTAGCTTCTCGTTTTCTATAGAACTGTATCTAAAGATTTCAGTTGTTCGACGTTTCGAATCTTAATCTGCCTACTCCCAAGCACATAATCT
>WOGL01000378.1:0-15353 GCA_015342145.1 Leptinotarsa rubiginosa | reverse complement strand
TAGTTTTAATCTTCCTCTTTGAAGATGATCACTTGGTGATCGAAACACGTGTCGAGGTGTTGAAAAAATAGCGATTTGGTGTTGGGAAAAAACTCAAGTAATATTCATTACTACACCAAAGGTTCCAAACAGTGCATCATAAATTTTCTGAAATGAAAAAACTCCATTTTTTTAATGTTTCCAACTTCTTACCCCTGTTATCTGAAATGAATATGTCAGATAACTGCTTAAACATTTCTACTTAGAGAAAAAATATGTCGAAGAGCTCACTATAAACTCGATTTTGAGGATAATTTTCTAATTCTGAGAAGTATTTCCTAGGAACTCCCAAGATCCTTTCAACCACGGCTTAATATTCCTGATTGTTTTCGCTAATCATGATTGTGAAAGCCTATATTCTTATACTGACATCTTTTGAATTAATTAGTTATTATGGGGAGCTAACTTACACTGTTTAAACGTACCTAAGTATATTACAATATATAAACTTAACAACGAATTTTTTAATTTCCCTGACATTCGAATTATTAAACCTAGATTTCGCATACTTTGTGGTCTAACTGACTACAACAGCAGCAGCCGTCCCATCTTTTTCGATTTGAAATCAATTTCTGATGTTTATTCCGGCAAATCTGGAAGTTAAGATCTCTTCTTCTTTTTTAAGAGGGATTTTAATGGCCTTAGTCTTTGGGGCCTACCGACCTAGAGTCACTCAAAGATGTGTTAAAAAAAACAAACAATAAAGGACGTCATCCTACGCTAAGCCTCACACCCGATTTTTGAGTGGGATCTAGAACAGATTGAGCGAGAAGCAACTTTGAAAGGCGGTTCTATTGAAATAAATCTAGTTGGATTATAAATAAACCAGCACGGCGAACTCAACGCGCGGAAAATGAATTCATCACCCGACGACGAACATAGTTATTTTAATACGGTAATTGAGCATTGTTAATTATACGAATCGTGAATCCCGCTGCCAGTTCACCTGCTACGATCGTTAGTTAACATCGAATGAATATGCAAAACACAATTTGCTGCCGCAATCGATGATATAAATTGACTAGCGTAACAACGATCCGATGAATGACTCTGTTTATACATTCCCGAGCGGCTACCAGCTCGTTACGAGAAGGCCATGGATCGATAAAACATGTGCGACGGTGACGGCGACGTTATAATGGTTCAGTTCATGATCTTTGATCGTCTTTGGTAATATATTGCAATGGGTCTTTCAGCCTCTTAGTATTCCGATACATAAGGTCTTTTCTACAGAGCCCTAATCTAGTTAATCAGTTTCTTGGAAGGCAATTGATTGATTTTTTTGTCTCAATGCCTATTTTGAGAAGAGCACACATCAGAACTAATATGCAATAACATCCGAACGAGAAAAAGGGTATATGGTACAAGCTGTGGGAGATCTTAGAGGACGATTGATGCACACGACATTGTGGCGACACGAGTAGCCACGTAGTGTTCTTAGGGAAGGATTTGTTCCCACTGTTACGGAATCTTGTGATGGGTAAGTTACAACATCTTCTGGACTATAATGGGTACAATGTACTGGACTATGCTGACGACTTAGTCATCCTCTTCCAGGCAAATATGATACTATAATGAGGAAACGCATGCACCAGGCACTGCCATGACATGAGCTGATGCAAATCGACCTAAGTGGCCTTCGCCGAAAGGACCAAGATGGAGCAACTAGGACCTCTATAATTCCAAGGTGAAGGGATGACTGTCGAGGGATGTTCAATATCTAGGAGTGAGTGTAGAACCCAGACTCACCTGGAACCAACATTTAGACAGGATTAAAGAAAGGCAAAGGAGGTAATGTTGCAGGGTAGGTACCCGTCAGGATTTGTTGGCTATAATAAGTCGTTGTTAAACTTATGATAACATATGCTTCTTTGGTTTGGTGACCAAAGATTGAACGAGCGAATTTATTAACAATTTTAGCATGGTATAAATATCTGCTTGTTCAGAACTGGCGGTGGCAAAAACATATCAACAACAGCATTGGAGACACTCGGATACACTCTTGAAACTATTTACTTTGAACCTTGTGATAACATGGGGGGCGGTAGTGTATTTGATATTCATATGTCTGGTAAATTCTGAAGGCATTGAACTCTTTTTCTTGAATCATAGAAACGTGGAGCAGCTGTGGAAATAGCCACTAGAATTTTTAAAACAGCCAAGCTGCGGCACTTTTTGCTGCAACTCAACTTGAGCTGATGAGTGAACCATTTTTGCCGCCATATAAACGTTGCATAGGAAACAATAGGTTTGATGACCCTTTGATATGTGCAGTAGATCCTTTTTGATTTCAAAAACTATCCATTCGGCATACGGTATATCCAGATTGCTGCTTCAACTTTGGGAAGGAATATTGTTATAGTCATTGTGCCAAATCAGTTTTTGGTAGATAAGCACGCTCAAGTATTTCACTAGACGATGTGACGGGAGTGTAATTCGAAATGGGGGCTTTATGTGCTAATTTTCGCCTCTTGACCGCCTGTACAGTACAGCTTTGGATCAAGTTTAGAGCAAAATGTATGATAGTTGAATCATATTTCCCCTCATTCCTGATGTTGTGCAAACCTAACCTAACCTTGTGTTTTTGGCACAGTAAAAGAGGAAGGGCATCAAAAGAGGACAATATTACTAGGAACTCGGTGAAAACACCACCAGAAGCGAGTAAGACAATTATGAAAGAAGATTACACTACCAAATTATGAAAAAGGAATAAAATAAAAGGTATATAAAGCTAATACGAAGATGCCAACTTCGCCGAAACGAATCATAAAACACTGAATATATTTGAGGCGGGTTTCTCAATAAACAGTGAAAAAATCAAGGAAAAAGGTGGTATAATGAAAAGGTGGTTTATTATACCAGGTCTTATCTCCATCACTTTATCCTAAAAGGAAGTCATGCAGGCCACTATATTTCCATATCAAAAATCGTATTTACAATATCGTATTTCCATAGAAAAATTCGTTATTTTCCAAGTCCTTCTCAATATAGATTGGCCACTGAGAATTATAAAGAAAATACCGTCTAAGAAAAAAAAGGTATGTTCTCATCCGAATAACCGACAATGCGCAATTTTGAAATTCAATTTAATTTCCCATTCAGATTATTTTCTCTCGGATGAAGATTGCTCCCCGCTGTGTCACTTCGATCACGTTTTAAATGCCATTCAGACCAAGATTGAAGGAACCACGGCTTACATCGATTACCGGAGAATGAAGGTAACACAAAGAGGAAGACGAAACATATCGATTTCGATGTCAAAGAGGGAAGAATTCCAGTGGTAACACATTCAGAAACCTTCAAAGCTCTCCGTAATATCTTTGTAGATGGACGGTTGAAAAATTGATAATTTGCATAATGAATAAAAACTATCGGGAAAAATATTGAATGATATTTACAAACTTTGAAAAGTTTTTCATCCAAACTATCTTTGCACAATACTACTAGAAAAAAAATTAATTTATGTAAAAAAACAAAGTATTTATGAAATGTTTTCAAGATGAAATAATGAGAAAAATACAAATAATTTTCCATCCACGTTAAGAATATTATTCAAATATCTTACCAGTACTTTGACCTCATTCAATCAAAAATAGCCTGACCATTAACTCGAGTGAACGAGTCTGAACTACGAAATGTAGTTTTATTTTCAGTTCATTATAGAAAAATCTCATTAAAACATTTACCAGTATTGTAAGAAAAATTACGTTTAACAATACTTTTGTATTTAATGTTTGTTTGAAGGCGGTTGACAATGTAGAGCATTTCAGTAGTTCGAACTTCCATTGTCTAATAATAATAATAATAATATTGATCACATGTATATAATAGAGATTCGATAAATAAACGTAGGCATCACAAAAGCAACATTTTCGAAAAAATGTTCCTTGGGCATGATATTGCCAAATTCTAAACTGTGACTAAACTGAAAAATATGTATGTAAGAGTACTCTATACAATGAATAGATATAAACTGTTGAAAATGAATTAGCATAATGAATTGAAAAACTATATACATAATATGAAACACATAAGGACACGATGGGATTGAAATTAAGTACTTTTTATTGAGTTCATTCTACAGGGGGTTTTATTCTTACTTATAAAAGTTATATTGTATTTTAGTAAGGTAGTCATCACAATTAATTTTTTTTTCAGAAAGTGTACTGATTAATAATTTGATGAAACAGAGTTCTATCAGTTATGTTTTCATCATTGACTTTGAGGGCAATGTGGTTAGCAACTTCGACTTTTTGGAGTACCTGTCGAAAAGCATAAACATTTTTTGGAAGGATTTGCCATGTTTCAAAGCCACATATTACAAATTTATTGCTGGAAATGTCAGATCAATAGAGACATTTCCTACGGATAGTGTGTTCAAACGAATTTAATATAAAGGCCATTTGAAGCATATCATGACACACCCTCAAACTTTCTTCCGCTCAAGGAAGGCTTTCAAATATTCTAATCTGTTCAAACAGTGCCTTTTTCCACCCGAACCTAATTCGAACAAACAGAGGTTTATTATACCCTCATGGCCCTTTAAATTAGCTTTCACCGAGGTTGCAACTTTGTATACCTGCAATAATTTTCAATCAATATTCAAATTACAGAAATGAGGATTTTATAATAATGTTATATATAAAATTGGGTGATGGTAATGGATTGAATATTCCAGTCGTCCAAAGTTTTCACAAAATACAATTAAATGAAACTACTCGGATTATTTGCGATTTCATGTCCTTGTAAACTGCGCTTGTGCAAGAACAAAGTTTGAGTAATTGAATAGAACTGGCAGATACTTGATTAAAACTAATTAATACAGTTTATTGTATGATTTTCATTATGAAAGGTTTTACAAAAACCACGACACGTGTTTCGCTATAAAAGTTCTAACCCACCTTATCCCCGAAATTGTAAAAACACTGTACATCGCTCTATTTTTCTTTCGATTAGTAACTTTACAACTAAAGACGTCATCATTGTGCTATCAACCCTCTCATCCCTAGCACCCCGTAATCATCAATAAGACTAAGACATTTACTTATGACGCACTGTTTGGAACCTTTGGGGTGAAATGAATATTACTGGAGTTTATTTTTTCCCGACACCAAATCGTTATTTTTAACACCTCGACACGTGTTTCGATCACCAAGTGATCATCTTCAAAGAGGAAGATTAAACTCACTATTCCACTTTGAATATGATCACTTAGTGATCGAAACACGTGTTGAGGTGTTAGAAATAACAATTTGGTGTTGGGAAAAAACTCCAGTAATATTCAAGACTAAGACACATCATTTTTTAAAGGAAAACAATCTCAAACACATTTGTAAAATGCAACTGAGAAACGATCAGGTGTTATATGGTGAAGACTAACTGTTAATTAGGATATATTTCTTCGCAATACCTTTCAATCTATTTCCCTGGGAAATTTTCATATTAAAATTTACGTGCAGATGAAATACGATGTGTAGGAGCTCCGTCTTGTAGAGTCGAGATGAACTTCAAAAAGATTATCATTGCCTTCAAGAAGGTTAGTGATTGTGGGGGTTATAGTTATATCAGAATGTTCAAGATATTTTTTCCGTTGAAGTTGCCATCAACAAAATATGGACCAGAAATATGGTTTTCTGAAACCTCAAAATTTTCTGGGGTGTTTGTGAATGAGTTCTATACCAATGTGGAATTACGTTTCTCCTTCATCTGCAGTTGTGCCAGTTTACGTGTCCATTAAGAGTATAGGAAGATTCGTCGAGAAACCACACACTACGGATGGTAATTAATCAAAAATTAATGAGTGACTCATGATTTCACAAAACTCTGGACATCACGCCATTCTTGTACATTCCGCATTTGAGAAGATTAAATTTTGTTTCTTTCACAATTCGATGCATGTTGCTTTTAGAAAAAGCAACTTCTTCGCATCTTATAGGATTTTTTTGTGAATGTTTTTTTATTTTATACTGATCCTGAATCGGAGAACTTATTTATTACGTTTATCATACAATAATATGTTCTTTCCTTGATGGAATTTCAATAAAAAATACAAGCCCTAGCTTTATAGCATACCGTCTTTTTTAAAAAATAGCTGCTGTATTTGCTATTTTTTCTTGTACAGTATAATCCACTTTCGACAGTTTTACGCTATTGAATTAAGTGAACTGAATACATATACACCACACGGTTCAAACAAAGATATGTGTATAGAAACATGGGATATTTTAAATTTATTCTCATAAAAACATCTGCCTCGATTTCCACACCGTTAATTCTAAAAGAATTTATCATAAGGTGGTGTATCAACAGCGTTTTGGGAAACTGAACATAGCTCAGAAACTATTATTGTTAGCCAAAATTATTGAATAATTTCAGACGTTTAATAATTTTCAAAACCCCGAACAATGACATTGCTTAGTTATTCAAAATTGTAGAATAATCTTCTTGAGAATTCCAACTTTTCAATCAAGATGATGGTACTCCACATTTTGTTTGGCCGGTACTTAATTTTTGGATGACAATTTTTATATGGAAAATAGATTGGATTGCGAATTCCAGTATAAATTGACCTACTACATCTCCTGGTTCAAAACACTCAGAATTTTTTATGGAAATATTCAAAATAACCACGAAATGGTAATGAAAAAAAAATACAATATCTTCATTCAATCTTATTTTCCAGTGTTTTCACAACACTAAATCAACTCTCAATTGCATCAGATCTATATGTTTGCGATTGAATTTCCTTCAAAATGATGCATCACAAGTATGATAGAGTAATAGAGAACTACCATCTGCAAAAAATAGGTAGTACGGCGATCGTTTATGTACGGAGTCGGTACAACAATTGGACCCTGTGTTATTCCATCTGTGATGAATCACAGAAGATCACTCTTCAACTAAAATTCACAAACGCTTCTCTGAAATAAAATTGAATGATAACTGAAATCCAAGTCAGTCTGATGACTGGGAGATATACATACATATTGAGAACTAGGTGTTTTTCTACTGGAAGAGATGAATGTATCGAATTTTCGATTCGAATTTGTGGATAACCTCAAATCTAATAGTGAGTCTTAGGTACGAAATGTTTCTTCACTAGAGAAACTTAGACTCAAAGAATGTAGTTTTACGAGTAGCAACATCAAACTGGCTCACGGACAGGAATATGCTGAACTGATTTTCGGGTTTTGGTCCGTGTTTTGTGTTATTATCCTCACTGGGATTGATCTCATTGAGATTGATCTCATTGAGATCAATCCCAATGAGACCCACCTATTGGTGTGACACCTAAGGTAGCTTGCCAAGTTTTTACGTCAGTGTTGGTGGTTTGACCAATCAACCGACAACTTCATTAGCAGAAATTTGGGAAACTATCCTGGAATGCCATCGGATCCACATGTTTCTAGAAATGATATAAAACCAAGAAAGGTTAATGCAGTCCAGCTGCTGGATAATAAATAATTTCATGAAAATCTAGAGATAAAGATGAGTACTATTCTGATCATTCCCAATTTGATTTTAATTTAGGAACCACCAGCAAACAGCTGTTTCAGCCTGTTGGGCATCATCAGTACCGGTGATGAAAATAACTGCGTAAAAGCAAGCGAGACATAAGTGAAACCACCTATTGGTGTGACAGCCAAATTAGCTTGCCAAGTTTTTATGTCAGTGTTGGTGGTTTGACCAATCAACTGACAACTGCATTATCAGAAATACATAGTCATTGTACCATACTAAAATGATTGTTAGAAATCGTTTTAGGACTAATCAGCTGTCCTCCTATAATCAACTCACAGAAGTCTTCTGAAGACTTGTCCGCGCTAAGACAAAGTGATGGTCTCCACCATTCCACAGTACAAGAATTGTAATTAATTCTGTTTCGATTTTTTGAAAATAAAAATTTGTAATTGTCATCATCGAGCTCTATTTCACATAATCGACCTGAACACAATTTGTTTGAACTCACTTTCGAACACGACTCACAAATCTATTCAGCCCACATTTCGTGTCGTGAAGTGCATTTTCCTTAGCCAACCGTGATATTAGTTATTAAAATCTTCACTAAAGCAAATATCGATTTCAACACTCGGTATGAGCAGTTACGGATCGCCTGACTTCCTCATATTTCATTATATACGTCTATCTCTCCGATACAAAGGTTTATAAAATTAAAAGGACACTATCCATTTGGCTCAACTCATTCTTAAATAAGGAAAGGCGATGGAAGAGCCTTATCACTTCAGGGCTTTGGCTGGATTTACGCTTTTGTATTATTTTGGCTTTTGGTCTCCGTGAGAGACGTTGAATTTACCTCTTCTGAATAAGTGACAAGTTAATGAACTCGATTACGTCCCTTGATTTAGCTTAGGAAATTGTTATCCATATTAATTCAACCACAACCCAGTTTCGTGGACTGGAACGTTTATCTTTATTTTGCTTCAATGTCAGTGTGTACCCTTTATAATTGAGATTTTAAAATGGGTAACAGGGAGTCAGCAGTTCGTTTCTAACGGTTTTCGGAAGTTTGTGGAGATAGTAAATTATTTAATGACTATTTCTAACGTAAATAGTGAAATAGAAAAATGCAACAGACTGCCGTTCTCAGTGTGATTACTCAGAGCACCTGAATCCAATGATCTGTTAGTCTACCACGAAAAAAGAAGTATCTTAGGAATGATACCTAACATGATTGTGAAATACTTTACGCCGCTCATACTGACTTTAATAACATAACTGGATGCTAATAACGTCACTGCTGTGTCTATGATGCTGTTGTCGAGGATATAACAAATGAACTTTGTGTCCATTACAAACAGTGGCTGGTTTATGTCAACAAAAAAAAGTTGTGGTTTGTTTCATTCATATAACCTACAATCAATAATCAAAATGTATCATACGATATACGGATCTTACCTTTTAACAAGATATCAAGATATGAGAGATAAGGTGGTCAACATCCTGTTGGGGTATCTCATTCCCCCCTACTTTTAACTCATGTCTAAGTGCTGCCAACGTCTGTGGGGGATGTTGTAAATTCAGAAGTCTGCAACCAAGAATATCCCACACATGTTCGATCGGTGAAAGATCAGGCGATATGGATGGCCATGGTAAGCGGTTAATGTCATGCTGATCCATGAAGTCTACAGTTACTCTAGCCACATGCGGTCTAGCCTTGTCTTGTTGAAATATGGGTTCTCGATGGTCTCAAGGACATGAGGCTCCACTACTTCGTGAATGTAACGAAGAGTTGTCATGTTGCCTCTAATAAAGACTAAAGGGTCCTGCAACCATATGCAATGGCACCCTATACCATTAAATCAACAGTCAAACTCCACGTCAAACTGGGGATCTCGTCTTTCACCATGACGCCTTCTTACTCTTGCTCGTCCATCGGGCATACCCAAAAAAAGCGAGATTCACAAGACTACGCGGTTCCACTGTTGATCCCAATTTATTCTATCTCTGCACCAGTGCAATCGGTTGCATCGATGCTCGAAAGTCAGTGGCAACAACTAATGGGGATGATAAGAAAAAAGTCGGAAACGTATTCGCCGGTATACTGTGCGCGTTCCAACAACCAACAACCAATAACAGGTTATTTATTAATAAAATCTTTCATTGATTATTTTGTGTATGTACATATATTATAGCTACCATGAGTCAATTGTTACTTTTGTATAATAATGTACATACACGAAATTAGTATCATTTTTAAGCCATGTTTCACATAATGAAAAAATATTACGGGATTGCTGGTTAGATTTTTATTGTACTGTCAACAATGTATGTCTATCGCACACTAAATACTGAGCGTCTGTCCGACGAAAGAGGAGTATCCTGCCTTCCGCTGACGTATGCGTAAGAGAAAGGGAAGCCAGACAGACTGGCGCTGTAACGCGTTAGGTAGCGAAGCGGTTTACCCTCCCATAAAAATACTAAATACAAAAAAAGTAACAAGCAAAGCGATAACTGCACTAAAAATGTATTCGAAGATCAATGGTAAATGATCAGCACATTTTGGAAGGTAAATTATTGAGCTGTTACCATCTAAATAAACCACTACATGATTATCATGTAATGTAAAAATATTACCAAATACAGTGTGACATCAAATCAGGTTTGATTATTTAAATTAAAAAGGGTATTTTTTAGGAGCCAATACATTTTGAGAAAAAAAATTTTTGGCTTTTACTTCTCCATCTTTATACAAAAAGTTGTGGAAAACTTCCACAGAAAGAAATAAAGCAATTAAGTTGAAAATTACATCATACATCGAGGTTACTTTCAGTTTCAAATACAAACTCGAAGAAAAAGCCCTCTCGAAACAACTACTTTCATATTAACATTGAAATACCCACGAAAGAAAAAGTACTTGCGGAACAACCTCTTTTCATATGAACATTGGATTATACAAAAATTCGTCTTCCAAACATTCCTTACGGAATTGAATCAGATATACATTATATACTCAATATACATAGTCCATGAAAATGAGCAACGATATAAAATTTCACTTACATGGAACACTGTCATCTAC
The DNA here is from genome assembly GCA_015342145.1 of Leptinotarsa rubiginosa. Taxonomy (NCBI): domain Eukaryota; kingdom Metazoa; phylum Arthropoda; class Insecta; order Coleoptera; family Chrysomelidae; genus Leptinotarsa; species Leptinotarsa rubiginosa. The sequence continues at coordinate 4,774 of WOGL01000378.1, read as the reverse complement.
AAAGGTGGACTTCGAAGTTTCGGAATGAGAAACTTGTTTTACCTCATCAGCACTCATACGGATAATAGTACAAAATGAAGCAGTCATTACATTAATAACATTACGACTAAGGATTAACTTATAAATTGCTTTTCCCACATTTTTATGTATGAAGATGGAGAAGTAAAAGCTAAATACTTTTTTCACAAGTTTTTTTTGTGGTGATCAATCAATTTAGAGTCAAGAAAAACTCTGAATCTAGTAGACATTCTACAATATTATAGTAAAACTTTTGGAGTTCCTTTACTATGTTTTGGTTGGATTCATCGAGGGTGATTTAGATTTATAGGATAACTAGATATATTTGGAAAGCATTTTGAATTAAAATATGGTTTACATTTCACAATTTTTTAGGTAGAAATTGATTAGTTTGGAGTTGTGTTAAAATGAGATTTTGGATCATTTACTATTTTCAATTGTATAAAACATTTTTTGACCTTACATTTTACTACAACTGATGATGAATCAAACATAAGCCATGATACTATTTTCCTAATTTTTATGATATCTGAAATAAAGGTAACACATACTACAAAACGAGCAGCGTGATGGCATAAAAAGTACATAGAGAGAATTTCATTAAACAATGATCGAACAAAATATTTCGGTTGATCATATGAAAATTACTAATAAAATCTCGATATTTCGAAACGAGTATTTTGAAATTCATATATATCAATATACACCAGTGGAAATAAAAGATGAATATAATATAGTTTCATTAATGAATAAATAATGATATCGATTTCAGGTTATGATTGAAAAAGTGGTTTTTAATAAATAATTCAAAATATCCCTGAATGGTATATGATCCAACTTCCATGGAAAAGATAATTAAAACAGTTAGGTTCTGAAGTGATACATTTTTCAGAATATAGATGTATAAATTGAAAAATAAATCGTTTAGGTTCCGATTGCGTAACTTTGCAGGTTTTATCTTCAATAAGTCAATTAGGCATAAGTACAAAAAGCCTCAATTGGTTTTAATCCAGATTAATATCAAATTAAACTCTTGGCGCTGCGTAATTTGATTTATGAAAAAAATCTTGTGGGCATTAATGATTTTTTCGGATTTTTTTTTCAAATATCTTTATTTAATGAGTTATATCAAAAATAATTGTGAAAACAAAAACTGCCAAGAAGTTTTCTGAAGAATGGATGGTTGAAAATTAAATTTTCAAGTTACATACCTTTCACTAAATGTTTGTCAATGGCCTCGAAATAATCTCAATAAGTCAAAGAATCGTTTGATATTTGTATTCTCGAGTCCCTCATATACCATTCGTTGATTTCATGATTTCAAAAGAAGTCTGTTATGCCAGTATATACTGAAATGAAAGAGTGTATATGTACCACACTGCAGATGAAGTTGTGTAAGAGAAGTTGGATATGTCGGCCTCAAGATTGATACGGTCTCACGAGGGTAATAGAAAGTGTCAGAAAAAATGGTTGATGTATCTGTCATGAACTGTTGTTCAGTTGGTAATTGAATGTTGTGATATCGCAAGATATTTGTTAATAACTTCGGAAGCTGACAAAAGTGAAGTGGATTGGACAGTTCATCAGGATTGAGGTGAAAGTGAAAGACTTGAGGGAGACATTCGATATTCAACTATGATCAATCTAGTGCATGGGAATGTTTTCAATCGATTCAAAATGAAATTTGTCACATTTGTACATGAAACATTTGTACAAATTACAGTTTGAAACAAACGTTTTTGAATTAATAACAAATTTTATTTCCAATATTATAATCATGAATTTTACAAGCGTAACTGGAAGGAAAAATAAACCAAAAAGTACTCTAAAAAAGTTTCCATCCACAATCCTGTTTTCCAAATAGCTCTCTATCAGGCAGAATTGCGGATGCCCAAACGCTGGAACTGTCCCTTACATCATCCCTCAGAAGTCTCACATTGAATCGCGCGATTCCACAGTATTGAATATCAAAAAGAATACTTTGGGTATAACAACATTTATTGTTTGGGATGAGCTTTTGGAATGGCGAAAAATCTGGTTAAAAGCGTTTTTAGCAACACTTACTATGATGAAAAATCCTTCATTCCAAAAACTGGTACATCGGAAAAAGTCATTGAAAAGCCATTGTATCCCAAGTAGACCAGGTTTAATTCATTAAAATGTATTCAATTCTACAAATTTCGAAATTTTGCTCAGAAAATAACTTGAAAATAGATATAATAATTTGATGAAATGACGTGACAGTAGGTATATGTTGAAATTACTGCTGAGAGTTTCAGTCATTTAATAATTATATAAATTATTGTTTTTTTTTAATATTAACAATCCCTCTCTATATTCATTGAAGCTGATTTACAGAAAATTTATATCACAACCCTCTAATATTTCCAGCTAGATTTTCCACGTCTTTAATTCTCTAGAAGCATTAAAAAAATTATCAGGTCCAACTTTTAGATTGACTAATTTCGTAAATGTTAGTTTTAAATGAATGATTACGTTCAAAATTGTTTTACAGCTTGTATATAGGTACTTTATAAATCAACTAATAATCAAAAAACTACTTGACAGATTTTGATTTTCAATCACTCAGTTATTTATTAATTATCTTTTGAATGATAACTGAAATTTTTTTCCGAAAATTTTATTATGCTCCACTAGGGAAAGTTTATATACCGCAAAGAATTGAAAAACTAAATATAAATTGGATCTATGTAAAATAAGAGCACCGATGCACGATGGTTGAACAGGTGTAGTGCATTTAATCTCCATAACTTTTTTATCATTTTTTAGGAAAGTAACCAATGCAAGTGGTAGATCAATGACGAACACAAGAATGCCGTGCTTTCTCTTTCTAATTCATGAATAATCATCCCAATTCATGTTCTTTTCATTGTCACTTAACTTTATAAGGAAGTAGATAATCTGATGTTGTTTCCATGTCGAATTCGTCTGACCTGAGATACACACAAATTTTACCACTGTCATCATGACCGAATTATCAATTTACTTTTTTTTGTATGCTTTTTTAAAATCGTGTTTGCAGAGTAAATTCGTTCCGAAAGCTTCAAGTTTTTATACTGGGAAGGTCTGAGTTCAACATGTTTTATTGGTACGTCAGTCAAACAAATAATTGTCAAGGTCGTCTAAAACACGAATCAAACATGCAAATGAGGTGACACGAATGACGCCCAGAACTACCATTCGAATACACTGAAATCACTAATACTTTTTTTAACGATAGAGTTGAGATAATAGGGAGTCGTTAGAGCGCCCACTTCACACACAAGTCTATTAACTTTTTTCCCACTTCTGTATTTAAATTTCTCGGAAACTAATCCTGATATTGAATCTTTCAAAGATCACTGTGTTTGTTGAAGATTGTAGCTGATTTTCTTGACTACATTACATTTTCTTTTTCAATTTTACTTGTCAACGGCATCAACTGCTTGGTCATTAGCTTCGTGTTCTGTGTAGTCAATCTTAATAATTCCCCGAGCCACCTACGGAGCATCATGGTTATTCGTAGTCCGGCAACCATACAACCATCCCAACTTCAACTAGATAAATTTTCCTGAGGAAAATATGTGGTCGTAGTTGTGTTCGAGCTCGACCAAATATATTTTTTTTAATACATATTATTATTGACTTATGTCCGACCCGGTTTCGATGGGTAACCGAACATAAAAGACAATTTTTTTATGTCATTGTGTAACATACGATGGTCCATGAAGAGCAATATACCGTGTCACAAATCAATGAAAAATATGGCAAAATTGCATGAATTGAGCGCAAATTGCTTCGGCATCCACTGTATTCTCCAGATCTGCCCCCCAGCGACTTTTTTCTGTTCTTATACCTCAAGAGAATGCTCTCTGAAAAAAAAATTCGTCGAAAGGCAATCGTCGAAACTGAGACCTACTTTGAGGTTAAAAACAAATCATACTAAAAAATGGTATCGAAAAATTGTATAACAGCTATAAGCTATAATAATATAACTTTTGAAGCCAACTGTTAGGTTGGCCCAAATATGTTAACGTTCTATTATTATTATTTTCTTAAACAAGTTAATCAAATCCAGCTTGAGGAAGCTATTGTATAGTGACCGTGTAGCGGTGTTGTGAACCTCTAGTACTAGTAGTATCTCTTTATTTCTCCAGGTTTCTACAAATAAACATAGAAATGCGTCGTTGCGTCATAAAAATACGCATTACAAAGGTTCTTATGATAAAATAACATTAAAATAAATAACAATGAAAAAGAAGAAAAAGCGAATTGTTCATACATACAGATTGAAATGTATATTAAAAACTACATGTGATATAATGAAAGTATGTTGTGGATATAGATCGATTAGTGTAGGTTAAAGTACTCCTTAATAGAATCAAATGGATTTTTGAGTGAAAACAATTTTGTCTCATTTTTGAATAAATCCAGATTTGTGAGGTTTCTAATGTCCATAGGAAGTTTATTATACAATTTTATTGTCATAATGTGAAGACCTCTTGAAATAATAGATGAGCGGTGAAGTGGAATCGAGATCATCTGATTTTCGCGAAGATTATATCCTGTAGCTCGACTCAAGTGTTTTCTGTTTGTGAAGTTTTCATCGTGTGACGTCACATAAGATATACAGTTGAGTATATATAATGAGATGACTGTTAGAATTTTGAGATTTGAGAATAAGTTCCTACATGCGTCTCTGGGACCCTTGAAATTCATAACTCTTGGGATTTTCTTTTGGAGAACTAATACTTCA
>WOGL01000377.1:0-15323 GCA_015342145.1 Leptinotarsa rubiginosa | reverse complement strand
TGGCGATATTTCGAATTCATTGAAGCCTCGGTGGCATCTTGATAACAAAGTCAATCCAGTTAAACAACGTGCAAAAATTGTCGCTGTAATTTGATACCAACAAAATAATCGTGGACAAACAGGTGCATTGAAAATTAAGGATAATTCTGAAAAAACGTGTTTTTTTAAAAAACTGCATAAGTTTACTTTTTTCGTTGTTTCAAAGCACAGACTCCGAAGGAGGAGGGCAATTTTTTGAAACAATGAAAAAATAACCGAATGCGGTTTTTTATAAAAAAAACAGGTTTTTTCAGAATTATTTGGTTAATTTTCAATGCACGATTGATTTTTTACTGTGGTTTTCCCATACTTAGGTATATAGGTAATTTAGCTCGATCTTTTCTGCTCTCGTTAAATTGCCAATGAAAGTTAAGTATTTGAAATCAACCACAAAAAATGTTCAGCTACATCTGAACTTTTGTGGTATTACCTACCCTCGCGATGATTTGTTGGTGAAACTTGTTTATAACTTTATTTATTTTTGGTACGAATTGTTGATAACAGTATTTATTCATAAACTGTTAAAGAACCTAATGCCGAAGAATTTATTCGGTGGCATTCATTCTTGTCTCTGAGTAAATGTATGTGCTCTCATATAGGGGTTGAAATATATTCCTGTTATCATTAACTACTAGTTGAGGTGAGTTTATTAATATTCATCCACTGAATTATTGATGAGAAAAATTTTCGAAAGAAAAAAACTACCAGAAATAAACAGAGAAAATAGAGGTAATTCAAAGAGGTGGAAAGGGGTGGAAAGTTGTTCAAAAAGTCTTCCTTGTCAAAATTAGGTTTTCTGGCCCCTGAAGAAGCTACTTGTGAAATTTGAAAGTTCAATATCGAACCAAAGTACAGTTTTCGATGTTTTCATGTTAGTTGCTTCTGTGAGTGTTTCAATTTGTTTATTTGGCAACTTCTACTCGGATTTTTCAGATGTGAAGACCCCAACAAAGAAAAAAAAAACACAAAATTCCGTATATAGGAGACGTAAAATTTTTGCGATGTTCAATTTCACGGCCAAAAATTTTCGAAAATAAGTTTTGAGTAGTACTCAACCAAAGTCTCGGCAAAGTCAGATATTACTAGTCACTTCCCATACAAAATTTCCATATCGGAATACATAATAGAAATCGTCGAAAAATTCGATAGACATTTTCCCGTCGTACTGGAATGGACTCTAACCGATTTCAAAATATTTGAATTTAGGGGTGTTTGAGGAATGGACTTTCATCTCACCAAAAGGAAGACGTGGTTTTGAACCAGCGGCTCTATAACTATTATAAACTATTGAAGATACGACAGAAATACTTAACCCTATCCTTCTTTGAATACTGAATAAAATGAGCTTCGAATATTCAATTATCCATACAAATTTTAACTATTATTTATGGAATTATAGACAACAATCAGATACTGACTGATATTTTAATAACTCATAAATCATTGAAGACGACAACAGTACTCAGAATCTTCCTGATACTCTGTTTATTCATAAATGAATTGAGCTTATTACCAAAGATCTAAATCAATAAGTAATTTACATTTATTTTTGAATTTATTTTCCCGACAAGTGCGCAAAGTGTTACTTTTCCGCTTGCAAATACAATTATACGAACGACGCGAAGCGCAGTTCAGATGAGTTCTTGCGTACGGAAAAAGCAATTTGCGCACGTGTTAGGAACAACGTTTTTCCTACGAGTTTCAATATAAGATAACAACAAATCAGACAATTATATTTAATTGAACTTGAAAGAAAGAACTAACTATACAACAAAAAATTGCATATCAATGTTTCAAAGTCGACAGATGCACGCTTGACAATATTATAATAATTTACCATTGAACCAGGTACTCAAAAAAATATTTTTTTTTGTTTTAAGCTGAAATACAACTATCGGAATTGATTTAATAGTAATCGGAATTACTATTAAAAGGTGAAACGGTTTCTCACATTGCATATAATAGTCAACAGCTACTCAAACGAATATAAATATTCCCTACCAATGTGATTTTGTAGGTAATTTTACTTTTCCGCACGACGTGCAGAAAAGTATTACTTTCCGCACGCTCATAGGAAAAAAATAACACCTTGAAATAGTTTTTAGATACACGCTCATTAAAATTAAATCAAGAGTTATTCCTCAATACGATAAAGAAATGTTCTTCCGACCAACCACTACAATAAATCTATTGTAATATACAGGACGTTTCTTTTGTCATATGGAAACATTGCTATATTCTGAACCGTAACAGATACGAAGACGATTGAATGAGAAAAGAGGTAACTGTCATCGAAAATAATACAATGGTCGAAGAAAATTTACGGGGACTCTCGCCCTTCTCGAGTTATACGGGAAAACCAAAAATGCTGTTTTTCTTTTTTTTTTTCGAATGGAATTGTTATTTCGGAGAATATCAACAAATGGAAAAACAATGTTATTGTATTCGAAGTGTACTATGACGATGTAATAATAAATAATCGATAAAACGTTTCCTGTCAACATGGCCACCATCAACTTTTTTTAAATAAGGACCTGTCTTTTTTATTACAGATATTGATGGAGCAATAAATCCGCAATCCAAGGGTATATCACATTTGATATTTTTAAAGCGCTTCATTTGAAATACCCATCATCATCAGTGACAACAATCAAACGGAAAAACAATTAATTTTATCATGAACTTTTGGGAAAAATGAAACCCATGCGGAAAATCAAAGTTGCATGGCAATCTTCATTAAATTCTCGAATTGACAAACTCTTTGTTGAATGAACATAAGTTGTCGGTCCAGACAATTTCTGCGGCAATTTTCTAGCATAATAGATGTAATACTAATACATGCATCTCTTATTTTCTGTTGAAGATATTCGATATCTGTACTTGATGTTGAAAAAACTTCATCCTATATGTATTCTCAGACAAAAAAATCTGAAGAAGTAAGATCAAGCTGGCCAGTTAACTGGTCCATTGTTTCCAATCCATTTTTTTGGGAATATTACATCTAAATGTTTCCTTACTATTGGTGCATTATGGGGCCGTCCTGTTGGAAATATTGTATTTTATGGCGGATATTCAGTGACAATTCATCTAAGTAGCCATCGAATTCATTGAATAGAAATTGGAGATACATTTCACTATTCAAATGATCATCGTCTAAGAAAGGGCCAAGGATGTTTGTTCCCACAATTCCCAACCAAACATGTATTTCGAATTGTTTTTGGAAATTAGTTACTCTTTGTAAATGTTCATTTGTATTATTCCACCTATAATGAATATTTCTGTCAAACCAACAATTGTTGGTGAATTTTGATTCGTCCGTCCATATTATTTTTTTACAAATATTTCCAACTTGGAAACTTGGATTTTCATTGTGTCACGGTACCTACCTGTCGAATTTATTGGGTTGTCTGAATTATATTCTGAAGAATTCGAAACAATTTACAAAAGAAGTAACGACAGGACCGTAATTTAAAATTGTTGTCACTGATGATGGTAGATATTTCAAATGAAACGCTATAAAAATATTAAATGTGATATACCCTTGAATTTTGAATTTATTGCTTTATCAATATTTGTAATAAAAAAAACAGGTCCATATTAAAAAAAAAGTTGATGGTGGCTATGTTGACACGAAACGTTTTATCGAATATTTATTATTATATCGTCATAGTACACTTGCTATGGAGGGTCGAATAGACCCACTCACTTTGGACATAACCTAGTACACTTCGAATACAATAACATTTTCTTTTCCATTTTTTGATATTCTCCGAAATAACAATTCCACTCGAAAAAAACGAAAAACAGCATTTTTGGTTTTCCCCATATAACTCGAGAGGGGCGAGAGTCCCGCTAAATTTTCTTCGACCATTGTATTGTTCCCGATGACAGTTACTTTCTTTCATATTCAATCGTCTTCGTATCTGTTACGGTTTAGAATATAGAAATGGTACCATATGATAAAAAACGGCCTGTACAAACATAATACGACAAACTTCTGGAACTGCTCATGAATCATTTAATTTGAAGTCCTCACATTCTAACACAAACGCGTATGATTTTTCCTCATAGACACTCAAATTGAATCTACTCACTTTGACCTCGAAAATACAATGCCAATGTTCTTCAAACAATCCTACAATGTTTATTTAATTTGAGGTCCTCGCATCTACACACAAATGGAGATGAGGTCCTCGCATCTACACACATAATGCAAATGAGGTCCCCGCATCGGCATACAAATGAAGTCATCCCATCACACACATAGAAAAAGGCGAGAATTTAAAGAGTCTGCACAACCCATGGCAGTTACGGAGTCCTCGGAAGAAACACACAATTTTTTTCATTCGTTCATTTTGGGAATGCTTATAAAATTCCATCGTCAGTAATGTAAACGCCATTGGTCTGAGACATCTCCTTCACTGTATCCTCGGAACCTTATAGATAATTCCACGGTCCTCGCTTCACCACCCATTCACGTATTGGTGTGTGTGTGTGTACCTGTCGCGCAATAGTTGTGTGGCCACATGCCGTCTAGCAACACGCATGGTGTGGCCTACCTACTTTGAGCGGCCATTTTTTGAGGCCACTGAATGCGGACCTATTTTAAACGAATCTACGCGGCCTGCTGATCACAATGGTACCTACTTCTCTATTTGACCCCAGAGTGATGGTTCAGGGATGTGTCAAAAGTTGTGTTAACTCATCAAAATTTCATCTACCTCATGTGGCCATCACTTTCGTCTGCCCAGTGCTGCCTCTACAATAACATGCATCTTGTAAACTACTTTCAAGGACTCTCGATTTATTTATCGAGAGGACTGAAGCAAAATTGAATTCTCGCAACTTGTGTTTAAAGGTGCCTTGTGTGGACCATCAGGTGTTCATTACTTATTAAGGCCAAGAGGCTTTTCTTACGATCTTCAGAAATCAAACGTTCATGTTTACCTAATGCAAATAAAAAATATTCAAATATGATATGATATGTGACACAATTTACAGATTTCAACTAGTGATCTATTCAACTAGTTTTTTCAAAATTTGTCAAACAAATTTTTCAAAGAAGACTAACTACCTACAATTAATTCTTTCCGCTGAAAAGCTGGAGGTTAAATAAATCCCAACATCCGCCCATAATAGGTATACCCACATCCCAAATGTTGGGATGGCTTCTAACAAAAAATCATACAGATCGTAGAAATTATCATTTATTAGCCTTTTGAGACATGATTTAGTTAATAGAATATATGCAGTATATCTAATTGTTTCATTCCAGGATAATGAAAAACTGTATAGAAATATGTACAGATTTTCGTAATCAGAATAAAAATAAAATATATCAAAAGATTGTGTTTTTCACGTAAGACATTCGTTGAAGAGTGTGGTAATTGGTGAGCTTCACAATACTGACTATATATCCTTTAAAAATGAACTACTCCAAAAACCAATAACGAAGCTCGTTGACGCTATTGTGTAGGAGAACAAGTATATTACGGGTTTATTGAATTGGTTGTGAAAATCTCACGAAGTTTATTCAATAAAAGTTTTTAAAATATATGAATCATTAGGAATCAATTGTACAAAACCGCGTTTGAGTAATATGCAACTAAAAGACTCCTTAAACTCGTCAGTTTCTCATTTCAAATTTGGTCTAATTGCAGGGTATAGGTTTAGTGGTGAAAGTCACCACCAGTTTCGTGGGGTGATTCCCTCTCGTATTTTATAAAAAACTTGGAATAAATATAGTGCTTTATCACTTTTCCCGAATAGTAGGGACGCTGAAGTTGTAATAGAAAAACAGTTTTGTATTACCTGCAAAAGGAATTTTGACGATTGTGATAAAACATGGTAAAGTTGTCTGATTGATATATGTGGTGAAAATCAATATTCACCACCAGTTTTATACAACTCGGTTATCAATATCAAAATAAAGAATGGAAAATACATTTTCATGCTCTCATGTATTTTTGTCGTGTCGTGCTCACTTTTCGAAGAAAAAAATTTAAAAAAAATCTGTGCACGCCCTTGAGCCAGGAAACAATTTTATAAAAATGCCTTATTACTACTTACTAATACTCAAATGGTAATATGAGAACTCTTAAATTTTTTAAATTTATGCCAAAGGGTACGCCTTACTTTGTTACAAGGTGGTTTATTAGTTAGATAAATGGATATACAAGTTGAACTAAATTAAGTGAGCACCATTATTGACTTTGTAACTGAAGAAACGACATTAGCAAATGAATGTTTTTTTACACCCATCAACACGCAAGGAATAACAAAAACCAGTTGAGCATTGCCTTTTTAATTTCTAGGTAACATTTCTTGTTCTAATGGAAGGCCCTGCATGTATTTTTTTCTGGTAGAAAATTAAATTTCAATAATTAAAGTTATTGACAATTTTTTTTCCTAAAGTGAAAATTAAGGGATTAATGGGACCTTAACAGTAGAAGTTATCTCATTTCAGGCAGACTGTGACGTCATCACAGCAGCCAGGTTACCTCTCAGCTCGCGATATAAGCCGACAGGCCATCCAGTCAACCAGAGTACACTAAATTGTTACGTGGTGTCCTGTCACCCAGCGGTGAACCAATCAGAGTGCACCAAGTAGGAGTCACCTCATTTCAGGCACACTGTGACGTCATCACAGCAGCCAGGTTGCCTGTCAGCTCGCCAATCAAGGCAGACAGACCATCCAGTCAACCAGAGTACACCAAATTGTCACGTGGTGTCATGTCACCCAGCCGTGAATCAATCAGTGTACCAAATTGTCACGTAGTGTCCTCAAACTGTCACGCAGCTCGCCAGCTAATCAGAGCGCACACTTCTACATCTCAGAACATCGTGGCGGGAGATTTAAATTTTCTGTGGACATGAATAATTCAGGCAGACAGGCGACCAGACGTATCCCTCAACAAGACAGACCGCCCAGTCACGTGGCGCACTTACGTCAGCTAATCTTTTCGCTCAAACAAATTTTTGTTTCACGACGTCTTAAAAAAAGTTTTCGTTGGAGAATTGAACGCAGGTCTTTGGTGCGATAGACTTGATCGTTAGCCTCGACACCACCATCAGATATTGAAAGTAATTGCGAACTGTTGATAGTGATGGCCTCGGTCATTGCTTTTCGAATTGTTTTTACATTTGAATTATGATCACTGTTCAGTAAAATATATTTAGTGTCGTTTAAAGATGTATTGAGAAAACCAATTATGACAGAGTCGGAAGTGGCTTATCAGTGTAGGGGCGTTGGCGTTTGAGAGATAACGAGTTGGGTGCGCTTGTAATGGTATGAGAACAAAATGGGATATTTAGGGTGTCGTTCCAAAATTCATCAATCAAAGCAAAAAAACATGATCGCCATGAGATTATTTGAAAGATATCGTGTTATGTTATAAATTATAAGAAATGTGAGGAGTGTTGTGAAAAGTAAGTATGAGCTAGTGTGGCGGAATGGTGCTGGTGTTTTCAGTCGTAGACCCAGGACAGAGATAACAACCTGCCTAGGAACTTTTGCAAGCGGAAATTCACGCTATTGAATTGTGTGGAAGAATCCAACCTCATACACAAGTCAATAAAAATTTTCTCGAACAGCCAAGTTGTGTAGGAAGCTCTTGGCTCCTACCGAGCAACGTATACATTGCCAAAAACGGTTCTCCTCGATAGGAAGACTCAACAGATTGTCTCTGGTCTGGATTCCTGCCCTGGCTGCTGACTCCTTGCAAAGGAGAGGGGATGCAAACAACTTTATCGGAACAGAACCTGTCATTGACATCGCTTTAGGCTTTGCCAAACAAAGATTGAACACCTGGATGGCAAGAATTTTGGCAGGATTGATCCACTCCAAGGTGATTATTAACCTTTTGAAGCTTGATACCAAAGAGTTGTTGGACTACAGTAGATATGAACTACGATGTTTAACAGACCGTCTTAAAGGTCACTGTTATTTGGAAAATGATGAAACAGCAGAGCACATACCTTGTGCCTGCCCCGCTGGAGACCAAATCAGGTTTTTAGAGTTCGGCGGATCCGTACCATCTGACCACTCACCATACAAGTGAATCGACTTCGTTAAGAAGCTGGGTTTATTTGGTCGAGGGTGAATAGATGTGAGCCACAATAAACCCTTGCGGGTTGCGGTGGAGGGTAGAATAGATCCACTCACTTTAGACCTAACCTAACGTAACTTAGTGAGGGGGAAGGGGCTAACGTGCGATTCAACGTGTCAGAAGGACACTGAGTTTTGTTAACCAAGGTAGCACCATTATGAGTTGAACAAATGTAGGTAAACATAACAGAAAAATGAATATAGAGTGTCGTTTGAGAAAAAACGGTATTTAGCGTTCCAACTTCCATTTCCCCTGTTTAAAAAAATGTTTTTCCGTTAACCAGCTGTCGCACCCCTACGAACGATAATCCTCAGATGTCGAAACTTGTGCGAGCTAAGGATTAACGAGGTCTTACATTTTAACGTATGATTCCTAACACGGGTTGGACGATAGCAAGTGAAAATCGAATGTTCAGACTAGGGATTGAACCACCGACCAACACGGCAGTCAATTCGAGTGAGTGAACAAAGCACTTACGTCGAACCGCCTGGCTACCGACCGACCGATATAAAGATAGTTTTTCGAAGACACATTTCAGAATACGGAGTACTTGCATATTTCAGTCCTTTTGCTCGTTAATATTTCAGTTACATTTTTTCATAACAGTTTTAACAGGCCTTGAGAAACCACAGTCTTGGCCACTACGATCTTCGGACTTGAATCCCTTGGATTATTCCATCTGGAGGCATCTCAAATTGAATGTTTATGCAACGAGAGTGATGGATGGAAATGAATTAATGATATTTGTGGTGTCATATGCATCACCCAAAGACAATCAATGAGCAAGTTAGGGTTTGAATTTTGAACATTTACTGAATATTTCGTATTGATAAATTGATGGATGTAGCCGTTACTACATGGTAGGAGATCATAATGAAAAGAGAAATCAAAATTTCTATGTTTTCTACCACTTTTATTTGTAACTTGGTTAGTTTATAGTCTTAGTTTGAAAATGTCCAAATAGGACGAAACTGCAGTAACGTTAGTTACAAATAAAAGTGGTAGAAAACATAGAAATTTTGATTTCCCTTTCATTATTATTATTATTTTCCCCAAGGTTGCGCTGGGTGGGTCCTATCCTTCAAAATCACGATACATCTCGAAGGGCGCGCCTGCATTATCAACCAATGGCCATTCCCCATACAGTGTGAAAGTGATCATCGGGTTTGAGAATCATGTGCAAGAAGCAAGAATGCATTTGTATGTCTCAGATTTTTGGCTTAGTGCAGCGAGACGGCATGGTCTTGAAATTCGAGAGTAGAGAGGGCATCTTTCCACCAAGGACTCCAATAATCAAAACAATAATTTTGACAAAGTGGTGTAGGTAGAGTCTGTGTCTGTGAATTTGTAGATGAAATCTCAATATTTTATCAGTTTTTTTGGACGATTTTCGTATCACCAGGAGCTGAAAACTCCACGACTAAAATCGTCTTGAGCTGATGCTCGAGAAGAACTACATCAGCTTGTTTGATCCTGAGGGTGAGGAAGGACTAGTTCCAATAAATACGAAACTCCTCTTTCCCTACAACAAATTCAATATTCCTGGAGCGTAGGCCAATAGCAGGGTTTCGTCAATACCATTATAGTACCGTAGCACTCCTAGGGCTGCGTTATATCGATGGATATAGGCTAAGACCACATATGCCGGACATACTAGCAGAACGTTCATTAGGGTCACAGACGCCTTGCGGCATGCCCTGCATCTTGCTTCTGCAACCTCTTTACCCATCACACGACTATGGCAGACTGAGGTGTCGAAGGCTCCATTCTGGCAGGCCATGATGAATTCCGCAGTTTTTGATTTCAGTCCATTCGACCTGAGGAAATCGAATGTCAGGCGCTTTGATAAGCCGAAGTCTTCAATGTTGTTGAAGAAGACCCCAAGCATTGGCTTATCTTTGTGTTGCCGCAGGTGTGAAGTGATCTCTTCGAATTTCATATGAACCTTTTATTAGATGGGTTCCAACACGGTGACGGAGTTGTGATGACCTCGTTCAGTATCCAAATTAAGTTTATCAGCCGTTCGGCCAGCTGCCCTACAAAGAAATGCTTCAGTTTTTTGTCCCTCATTGTCGCGGATCATGCAGAGAAGGAGATCCGAACTTCTGATGACGCAACAGGCCGTGAACTCAAAAGTTCACGGCCGTGAACTCAAAAGTTCACGGCCTCCCTGTTGTTGAGAAAAGTACAACCGTGGAACGAACAATTCAGGAAGCAAACTCTCATGGAGATGCATCAATTTTAAGGTCTTTACGATGAGTTGATACAGCTCCTCTCGGATCCATTTCACTACTATAGACAAGTAGATTGGAACAGCAAGCATACTCACAGCAGCGACCTTGTTCTTCCATGACGGTCCCAATAATATGTCGTAGTTTATGCTGATACTCGCCGCGGAGAGAGTTCTTCACTGCTGTTACCTTTTGTGATTGGATTTGTTCTACTCCGAAGTGAGTATACACCTCCTCAGCATACAGATTGTGCAGGATGCTCACATCTACGAGCTGCATATCAGTCCCTGTCTGAGATGGACCATTGAACATTTTTCTATCCCGATTTCCATACCGATAGCATGCGTGTATTCTTCCACCCCACTATTGGTGGAAAAAAACTAATTATAACAGTTCATTGAATGATTTTCACTAAATAGTTTTTTAATAAGGATTTTCATTAAGTATCGGCCAGTTTTATTCAACTATTGATGGAAGTTTCTTTCCTCCAGAGGCATAAAGCTTAAGATCATCCATTAAGGCATATTATGCCTCCGATGCCAACGGATAATAGCAATAGCAATACAGGTCACTACCTTTTTAGGTAGTGACCCACCCTGACCTCCGCTCATATATCCGTTCGAACACTCCGTCAACTGCGGTGAGTATTCATTTGTATAAGTTGCTTATCATCATTATTATTATCATCATCTTACTATTATTATTATCAAATAAACATTCCGTATACGTTTTTCTTCGTGTAGATTTTCAATGTAGAGACCGAACTGATTTTCGTTTGGGTTATTATCGAGCCGAAGTTGCTCCACCTAATTGGCTGATAAGAATGCGGAGCCCGTACTGGTCCGGAAACCTCTAATACGGCCGTAGGCGGCTCTGGAACCCGCCAGGGACGCTCCGGGTGCCAAGTTAAATTGCCATTACGTATCACTGAAAAAATAGAAGAGTTGTCCGATGACGCATAATGGGACTGGAGACAAATTCTGTGGTGATTATAAAGTATTTTCATAAAAATGATGATCCGTCTCTTGATTCGATCCGTCTAAAAAATACAGAAAGATTCGGAAGGTCAACTTGAACACATAATTTCACTATACAACTGGCACCAATGAAAATGACAGAAGTCAACAATATGGGACAACAGTTCATCTTCTGATTATCACTGAAGTTGTTTATGTTTATGTCAAAATTATTCAGAAGTGACAGCTTATTAGAGTTTTTCATTTTTGTCATATATGAACTTGAATTATCATCATTCTTCGAGAGCGGATTGAAATAGTGGACTGAAAAGGTCACTAATCGTGTTTTCAACGAGAATCATCCGAACAGAAATATAAGACATAAATATGTCTTGGAATTGTTACAGAGATTCATGAGAACTTGTGACGTTAACAACAGATAACTGACCTTTCTGAAATAGACAACAACGAAGGCATCACTATTGCAGTCACGTTGCCTTGATGAAAAATACGCAGTTGTCACAAGCATCTGGAGTTTGCCGTGCAGACGATTTTTAGAATTTCCCATCGAAACAAATTTCCTCTTTATGAATACAAAATGATTCATGAATTGGACTAAGATGATACTAAATGTAATTCTAATTTGTTGTACCTACACCCAATGTTTTTCGGATGAATGCATTTTTAATTTTAATGGGCAAATAGGTTGTCAAAAATTTCCAATACTAAATAAATTCAAACCCCAATAAAGAACACCAAACTCATATCCTTTGGGTGACGACCTATCGTAGGACAATTTTCTTCAAAATCACTGAATGTTGAAAGATATTTCTTTGTTTCTGTAGAACCATATTACACCGAACATTAGTAACTTCTTTCAGTAAGATTTACAAATGCGAAATGATAGAATTCTTCAACAATATGTGGCTCCTCGTCATTGTGTTGTTCGACAGTTCTTCGATGATAACTTTTCGGGTCGATGGATTGCAAGGAGAGGTTCTACAGGATGGACATACATATCCTCCGATTTGACTCTACTGGAGTTTCCTCTATGATAATGGCTGAAATGAAAATTCTACAAAACGATTCAGGATGAGAAATTACCAGATGCTGTAGATATCTAATACTTGATGCTTGTCTGTACATACATGTATTCTAGTTAATGGTGTTCAGTTCGAACATTTTTCTGTTCAGTTTCTCTCTCTTGTTCAAAATTAAATACAAACTCAACAAGTTGTAATTCTCAGCAACACTTTCTTGGAAGTACTGATCATTATCGTGTAGGATATATGAAGAATCGTAAACCTACTGTATTAAAGCTCTATTTCCAAGGTTGCGTTTATAAAGTTACGATGTTATATTTCACACATAATCGCATCGATAGGTCTTCCAAACTGATTTGAAATTTCAATGATATCACACATACTTTATCTTATTCAAATCCAAAAATAGGAAGCGTCTAATGAATGTCCCTTCACAATGCATTTCATTTTACATTTGTTTCGAAACTTTGTTCATTGACAAGTATGAGTTCTATCTGAAAATAATTGATCTTCTCGTTTTGTTCCAGATCTTTGAAGGAAAACGAAAGACGATTTGGTGAGTATATGTTTATAACCATGGCACAAATCTTTTCTACATATACTTTTCCCGAAAAAGAAAGATTGAAAAAAAAAGAACATTTAACTCGTTTGTTTTCCTGTTTATTATCTATTGTTCCAAAAATTGAATTGTGGAGGTGATTCTGTAGTTCGATATTGAAATAAATGTGAAGTGAAAGATTTTTATGTTCACTGATTTTTTCTCTTAGGTATCCATTCATGTTGTACGGAAAATAAAAATATAAATCATCAAATTCAACTGACAATAACATGCCTTCATTTCAATAATTCTCTTTGGAAAGTACGTTCCAAATTTTTCTTTCGAAGTCATTGCCAGAAAACAAATGGAGCCCACAAATTAACGACGCTAGAGAAAACAGGCCTATTCCATCTGATAAACAACCCTCGCGCTGACAAAAACTGTCCAAAAACACGTTAGCCGCAATCCTTTCCATTACTGTCGCACTAATTTCGTTAGGCCTCTCGGGGGCGATATATCATATTTCTCTTAGGCATAAGTCTACTATTTTCACCGAAAAATATATGTCGGGAAATGGGAAAATTACTGCAAAATTCTTGTTACAGTATGAGACTGTTCGGAGAGTTTATTTATGATTTAATGAATGGGGGCTTTAGCAAATTTGAAAATAATTGCACAACGTTTACTCAAAATATACAGGGTGGGCCATAAATAACTTACTACAAGGTATATCTGTCAGAGATAAGACAGACTGGATCTTTTGACGAGCAAGAACTTACTGATCTGCACAAGTAGCAACATTTGTGCTACAATCTATGTTCAACTCTGAAATATGAACAATATGTGTTTACTCAAAATCAATTGATTTTTTTTAAACATAGTGATGGCGTTTCAAAGCTGTATATATTCTAAGTGAATGTCTCAATTGTCAAAACCTCAGCAACATTGGATAAGTTGAAGTCTTTACCAAACAGCTATCACTATACTTCCATTTTTTATGAAAACAAATTGGAAGACAGGACTTTCGTTTTTAGCTCTAGTGGTTTTGCGATCATGTCAGATTCACAAACACATTCGACGTGTTTTTGGAGTTCCTTGTAAACTTCTTTCCTTGACGTTTCTGGTTCACTCTGTATATCAACTGATACTTATATTTTCGATATAATTAAAGTGAGTATCACTACATCGTACTTTGATCTAAAATGTTGAACGAATTTGAATGTTTTCACATTTCCTCGTTTTATAATTTTGATGATTACTTGATCTGCTACCTGATATTTTCTACTATTCTCAGAAACTGTGTGAAGGTTCGACGACTGTCTAAGTTGAAGAAGAATGTTTTATAATTTTCGTTTAATAATGATGTATTCCAAAAGACAAATACTATTGGTAAAAAACAACATGAATATAAAAACTTTACATTGTGTAATGATTGATTAGATTATTTGAAAAACATCAGTATGTTATTTTTTTCAAATCATGACAAGTGAAAGGGATTACTTTTTTTTTACTAACCTCACTTTCGTAAGTTTCACACGTTTTACAATTTGTCAAATAAATATCAATCAATTATCGATTCATTGTAGAATTCCTGATGAAGAGCCAATAAAGACTCGAAAGCTATAACAGAAGAAAGAGTTCACTAATTTTACCATCCCCTTGTTGACTGCATACCCAAAAACTATAAAAATGTATTCTCAGAAACTATATAAAATAAAAAGCTTGAAAATTTTCAATAACAAAATCGTTTGTTTGTTCATATCAATATTTTAAATAATCAATCAGTGGATCATCCATATACTAGTGAAAATATCCACCCTTCTCTCAACAATAAAAACGATTAAGGATCTTGGAATATTATTTCTAGGCAATTCCATTGGTTTGGACTTCCATTGTCTAATATGATATACATTGATTTGAAATTCCTGTAAGAATTTATGAAAAATAAGAAATATTAGCTGAAAAAATAATTATATTTAGCAAAAAACTGGAATTACAATGAAATAAAATACAAAAAACAATCAAAAAATCAAGAAATTGAACTATTAACACGAGATGAAAATTAAAAATAACTAACAAAGAATGAAAATTAAAAATTGAAATATTTCAATCCAAGTTACTTCACGACGTTTCGATTATTAGTATCCAAAATCATCTCCGGGTGAAAACTGGACTTATTTCTCCGAGATCTGACTGTCTATAAGTCATTCGAGTGCTTTTACCTATCCCCTCTTCCCTCTCTACGCTTCATTGGTTTTGGCGGGAGCTGACCATCCGGCGGAAGTTGGTCGTGTTCCGCTTGATTATAGGTTTCCATATGTTGCGTATCTCTACGCTAGCTTGGCTAAATGCATTGTTGGACAACATATATGCGGCTTCTCTGAATTTTCTCCTAAACCAGTGTTCCT
>WOGL01000376.1:0-15330 GCA_015342145.1 Leptinotarsa rubiginosa | reverse complement strand
GTTGGCATCCAAGTTTCGACTTATATTTGTATGTGTATGCTAAATCAATTATTTAATGTTTTATGTGTAAATACCTGACTATTCAAACTATTATATTTATCTTATTTTTAAGACTACCATTGGACTTATCTCATGTCATGTAAATGATTTACGGAGATTAATAAAATTATCTATCTATCTATCTAAACATATATAGACTAACCAAATCTTTGAATAACTCGCTGAACTATAAATTGTATAATATTATTCCCAGTGACCTAAAAAAATTCACAATGTTCTGTTTATAACAAAATCATAACGGCAATTTTAGTTGAAAATTCCTTTTATTTACTTGAGGAGTATGACAACTGTGTGAAACAATGGGGGTATGTCTATGGTAATTACTGACTGAATACGTAATGATTATATTATTGTTCTGTTTTTATTTCAACATGTGAACTTCTAAATGTGTTACTTGTATATTCACCCATAGTGCTAAGAAAAAGTGTTCCAATTTTGGTGTGTGAGAAAAGTGTTTTCGCTAGATTCAAAAAGACATTATAATTTGTAATTTGGAAAAATATAATATTTTCAGAAATAATTCACATTTTGAAAGCACAACTGTTTAAAAGTGAGAGTTCCATTGAGTTAATACTATGATATCCTGTTGCTATGAACTTCTATCTATCGTGGATGAGATACTTGTTTTATTCTAAGAGCAGAATGATAATGAGGTCATCAAGGGGGTTGACTGGATTTTCATGTAGATTTTCAAAATGCATAAATGGGATGCACATATTTAATCAAATCCCTACAAATAATTTTGTAGGGATGTATTTTATGTATCGATTGATGTACAATTAAGAGCTCAACCCTGATTTGATTGTCCATTTCACCACTTTTGTGTGTTAATTGACTTTCAATTTATTGTCTAACTTGGTTGAATCTCAGAGTAGATGATTTTGTTGGATTATATTATGTTTGTAATAAAAAATATTTTTCCCAAGGTGCACCAGGGGACTCTCCATTCACACCTTCCATGGAAACTTCTTTGTAAGGTCCACAGACTTGCTGTCCCTCCCAAACATCAATCCAGATGCTGGTTTCGGCATGCAACTCTCAATCGACGAGAGCTTATCAGACGTCCAATCGGTCTGTTTCCAGGCAGCTCTGCTGTACACCTCTAGCAAAGGTGAACGTAGGATAAGGGTGCATACCATGTGTCTACCTGTAGCTTCAGTGTTGAACGACATCATTCACTCAGCTGATCAAGAGTGCATAGTCGGATTGCTCTCCAAAATGGCCGTGGATAGGTCGATGCAGTCTAGTCTCTCGGATGCTCGGGAAGCTTTCATAAACGTAGCAATAGATATATTAACGAGTTACAAAATATCCCTCAACATGGCGAGCTCTGTATCAGGTCTTTTGGCGCCGAACTGTTTGAAGTTGCTACCCTTGTACATATCGGCACTCCTGAAACATCCCGCCTTTAGGATGGGAGGTGCCACGAGGTTAGATGATAGGGTCATGGCCATGATTAGCATGAAGACGAAACCTCTGTACTTGTTGATTCAGAATATATATCCAGATTTGTACCCGATACACGATTTGGAGAATCAGGAAGTGATTTTGAACTCGGAAGAGGAACCTGTTTCGATGCCGCCCAGACTGCAACTGACTGCTAGGTGTCTTGAGAACAAGGGGGTCTTCCTTATGGACACAGGCGAGCATATGGTGATTTTAGTGTGTCCGAACGTTTCGCAAGAGTTTTTATCGGAAGCGCTAGGAGTCGGTAATTATAACAGTATCCCTGACGACATGTACGAATTGCCAATTTTAGATAACCTTCGGAATCAAAGACTGCACCAATTTGTTAATTATCTGAATGACGATAAGCCCTACTCAGCTACGTTGCAAGTGATTAGGGACAATAGTAGTTATAGAGTTGTGTTTTTCGAACGGTTGATAGAAGATCGTGTTGAAAACGCTTTGTCTTATCATGAATTTTTGCAACATTTGAAGACCCAAGTGAAATAGGTTTAAGTGTACCCCGGTTTTCTGAATATTATTCAACAATGCAAAAGTATTGCTAGGAAATTTTTTATGTAATAAAATGAATGGAATTATGTTTGGAACTGATATGATTTCAAGGTCAACCCAATTACACAGATAGTATTCAATGAAAATAATCTCATTGTAATGGGAGATAAGATATGTGGAAGATTCTGGTTCAAAAGGAAACCTCAACAATTGATAGTAGATAAGACTGAACCTTCACGTGAATGAATTTCAAGGTTGGAATGATTCAGAAGAATCATTTGAAAATGTGGTTTTAATGCTTATTTATAAGAAATGGTTGTAATGGAAGTAATGCAAATATTGTTTAGAAAGTATTTTTATTGAATTATATAAATTACTTTGCTATAAAAAGTGAAAGTTCAAGGTTGAACATTATTATTTAGGAACTAATTTGGTATTGGATCAGTAAAAATTGTTGGATTTTTTTTATTGATGAAATTTCGGAATTGAATAAATACATCCTCAGGGCTGTAAAATGAGAAAAAAGTGTTTGATTGTAGGTTTTACCTACAACTCTATATTGCATAACTTTATTTAAGATATGAAAAGTATTTTTGATCAGTAAGATGTCAAAAACTTACCGAAATATGTTATTTACTGGGTTGAAAATGATTAAAAAGTATTTGCCAAAGACAGACATTTAGTAGGACAACAATCGAAAATATAGTAAATGAAAAAGACAATAGTCAAAACCAAAACTGGTGTAAAATAAAGCATTTCAACTGAACAGTTTAACAAAATGTTGAAGCAAATAACAAAATACTGAAAATTGTTATAAGCAAAGATCATGTTGGCTCTGGTCGGTGTAATTTAACTCCAACAAAATTCTTGATGAAAACACGCAGGCACTGAATTTTGCTATTGACATAATTTATTAATATTCATGATTTCATTTGGCTGTAGTTGTAGCATTCATTAACTTTCGTTTTGTTTACTGTATTTTTGTTTATTGTCTTTTGTTTATTTGAAGATCTACTTGCAGAAAGTTCTTTTTAATATGGAAAATCAGATGTTTTGAGTGATTTTCGTTGTATGTCAGTCATGCAATATAGAATTACAGGTATAATCTATATTCAGGAATGTTTCCCTCATTGTAATACCTTGAGGATAAAAATATTAAATTCCAAAAGGTCTGTGATAAACGAGTAATTTCTCTACGAATTTTTACAGATCCTATCCCAAATTGGTTCCTATTATCAATCTTTGAATCACTGAACCAATTCAGAGAATTAATTATAGAAAAAAAATGGCCAAATTCTGGAAAATGACATGAAATACTTCCAGGTTTTTTCAGGAGAGAACTTTAGAAAATTTGTGGGCATTCCTTGTATATATTCAGGGTGTTTCCTAAGTACCTCAAAATATTTCAGAAATTGATCTTACCTTCCAAGTTGCAAAGTTCATCAGTCACTTTTTTAAATCAAGCCTCCTTTATGGTACAAATTTGAATTAAAATGTGTTGAACTAGTCCTAAAATAAACAACTAGGTACTAATCTTTTAATTATTGTGTACCCCTCGTATATCATTTTATTTGAAATATTGAAATACAGAATTGATGATTCTCAAATTTATCGAAAACAATACTCTTAGTTGAATTTATGGGGGGTTATATTATTGAAATGAACAGTATACCGTATACAAAAGTTGAACTGTCATTTACAAAATGCCAATGAAATATCTTTGAAGTTTCTGAAATGTTATAAATGATCATTTGAATTTTGGAATTCAAAATTTATAGAATAAGCTTCTGGGAAATTTCACTGCTTTGGAAAAGTTCTGAATACCCATTTAAGATATTGTCATCTCAGACATGAATTTTACTTCTATAGTTTTCAATAAACACCAATATCACATCTTTTTTATAACACTGAGCTGATATAGTATGATGCACTTGTTTTTCAGATCATTTTATTACATTATTCAAAAATTCTAATTTGTCCCTTTGATACTGAAATGTGATATCTAATTTGGCAATATTTTTGCATTACCTTGCTTTTATTACGCCATCATTGATTATCTATTGTTTTTTATTGTTATCCAATAGACATATATGTTATTGTAAAATAGATATTTTAATTATAATGGTTAAAGCTGATTTTTTAAACTTTAATTCTGTATGAATTGCCAGTTTGGAATACCTTTGGGTTGAAAATAAACTGTATATATATTTCTCAAATATTTTCGTTTCAAAATACATATCGTAAATATTGAATGTCATTTTTGTGGAGGAAATCAGCACTTTTTTTGATGGCAAAATTATTGAATACAACAAGCCGGTTGAATTGGCGTGAGTGATTTGTTCAACTCATTCAGTCGACTGCTAGGTGAAACGGTAGTTTGAGCCCACAGGCCGGACGATCGATTTTCACTGCCTATCGTTCAACCCGTGCTAGGAATCACACGGTAAAAGGTAAGACCCCGTTAATCTTTAGCTCTTTAGAGTTGTCATTCGTTGGGGCGACAGCTGGTTAATGGAAAAACAGCTCTACTTTCGATGTAATTACTGTATTAGCAGAATTTGAGCAAATTCAATGCATTTTTATATTTTTGTTTCGTGGCTGACTGCATGCAAGGAATAATTTTGTTTTCTGAAAAACTAATAAAATATTAAATTTGGAAAAAATAGTGGTATGGTTTTCACTATAAATTAACCAGTAACAAACTGATCCCTCTAAAGGTGCGAACATGAGTGTGTGTTTGCTCGACATATTGATGTCTCGTCCACACCAGAGCGAACATCTTCAAGTTTGTAGTCGTAGTTGATCCATCTACTTTGTGCGAGCACCTTTTGATGTACCGCCTTCTTCTCGATCTTTTCTGAACGCGAACAAGCATACGTTCGCTCGCTCGCTAGCCCGATTGTTGATGCAGAATGCTCGTTCACTCTTATTCGCTCGTGCTCGCTTTTTTGGTGAATACGCACCTTAAGATTGTTATTTAACAAATTAATATTTATTATTTGTCCCAAGAAACATACATTACTTATAGAATTACAAAAAAGTTTGGTAAGTCAACAGTTTTGACAAGCAATGCAACATTGTGAAACGAAATTGTTCTGCATTTTTGAATTTGCTTAAGAAACTAATTGATTTAATATCACTAGGAACTTCAAATTGGATTTTTGTACAGTGTGCCATACATAAATTAAATTTTAAGTTTGTCAATGAATTAGACTAAAGAATATTATGTTCAGATATTCAATAGATATAAACGATATTCTTTTAATTTCAAAAACTACACCTCACGATTTGATCACTTGAAAAAGCTAATGTCTTAGCGAAACATGTTGTGATATATTTTTCAAATAAATTTTGTGGAGATCAAATCGTGAGGTGTAGTTTTTTGAAATTACTATGGATCTTCATCAACGGCCGCATCAATAAAAAAAAAAAAAATATCGTTTTATATATTATTCCAATTACTGGAATTATCTGGACCCAAATCTAAATAAGGCAAAATATACTACCTATTACAGATTTATATAGGAGTTTCAAAATATACCTGAACTAATAAGTGTTGTTGTATATTTTGGTTCTAAGTACAGCCAGTCTCAAATTCAGAAATTAAAACCCCAAAAAAAAAAATCCCCACAAAATAATATTAATTTTTCAACTTATTGTTAAATGGTTTTTAGATATCAATTTTGAGTAGAGAAATATTTTCAAGAGGTTTGAAGGCGTGTTTTTCCTGTAAAAAACCAATAAAAGACTTATGCGTGTTCAGAATTTAAAAATTCAGGTACAGGAAAGGGGAGCAATACATAGTAAATTATAATCAGTATTTAGAAAATATAGGAATGTACAGCACAAAGTTCAATTTGTGGGTCGATTCAATTCATTCTTTTTGTAAATTACATTGCTAAGTAGGTGAAGAAATACAAGGTAAAGTTGTTGATGAGACGTTATATTATACAGGAACTTCAGAAGAAATAGACGTCAATATTACTATGAATAAAACAATGACATATTGAAGTAAGATATGTAACGAAAGATAAATTTATGTTTTCAAAAAAAATGTATCTGCCCATAAAAATATGATTGTAGTGAGCCAAAATAATATGAATTTTTTCGAATCATATTTCATTTGGATAGTATTTCAGATGAATTAACATTTTTTTTTATTTGTGGAGTTGAGAATAAAATTGAAAATATTCCTGATCAAATTGATGTGTCATTCTCCATCTTCAAAATGTTTGGTTGTAAAACCATAAAAGGTATAACTTGGGGTTTCAATTCCATCAAATCTAAACCATTTTGAGGGTTTTGTAATACATTAATGAATAAAACTAAAAGGCTTCAAAAATAGTTTATTTACAAACATCTACAAAACTTATTTACATATCTGTTTACGAAAATAAAACAATAACTTATTCAGAACAAAAATAAATACATTTTATATAATAAATCGAGAGTTTTTAGGAAAAAGAACATTGTTGGCAACCAATTTAGATTCATCTAAACTTCAAGCTTGGTTACACTTACTACAGCTTTATTATAAATAAAAATTATGTAGCTGTAAAACACTAGAATGTTCCTTTTTATCACATTTAAATATTGGATTCACTTTCAACTATTAGTTGAAAATCGACATGACTTGGGGAATTGATTATGGATTAGTTTGACAAGCTTACAAGGATTTCTTGACGTTCATTTTTCAAAATTTTTCATTAGTTTTGCTTTGAAACTTCAGAAATATATTTTTAGTTATTTATTCGTATTTTATTTGAAAAGTCATATTTTCTCAAATGTAGTAGTAATTATTGATTGATACTATCGAAAGCTATCTCTTGCTTGAGAAAGTTGGAAATAATATTCAGTTCAAACATTGAGACAGTTTCTCTTTGTAGTCTCAATAAATTTATACATTATTTTTATCTGTGGTCGAAAGATTTTGTTGACATTACTTGACGAAAAGTTTGAACAACCCTTTTTCTGAAAAATTATTATTCTTCATTTTTACTGAAATAATAAGATGATCAGGCGTTTATGCTTTTAGGTGAAATTTAAAAAATTTTAATTTTGTTCGTTTTCATTTGCATTTATACTTTTAGCCAACAAATTGTAAGAAAATTCAATAACACTTTATTGTGAGGTTTTTAAAAACAGTTTACAAAACCATTCAGTAATCACATCGGCATTTATAGATAAAGTGAGAATGAACGAGGAATTAAAAAATGTTTTTCAGTTTGAAATATCTCAGTGGCATTCAATTTTTTTCTATACCTGTTTGTGCGCAAATCATGAACATGAAATTCTTAATTGTATGTCAAAAAATGCGAGCAATACATAATAGTCAGTTTTCAAGACAAATTTTAACACCCCGTATCTCTGAAAAAGAAGCATTTGTAGACCAAAGTTATACAGCATGATTTTTCCATGCAGAATCACCTTCTAAAGTTTGTAGAACTTATTCACTAATACTCCATATAGAGCAATGGTATTTCAAAATTCATGAGTTATTGTACCATAATTTTTATGTCATATCAAGTGAAATAACAGTCGCTACAGAATTTTGTGAAAAAAAAAGTGTGAAGTTCAATTATACCAATTTTGATATTCAAACTAGCCTTGTACACTAATTATTCCTTCTCAAGTCAGTTGTGTTAATATTGGAAGAGCAATTTTGATATTTGGAACAAGCGCCCTCACACTTATGGGGACTATTAGTGACTTTGAAATACTTCAAAATGGGACTCTTTGGATTCAAGCATTTTTTACCTCTAGGATTACTCTCAGGCTTACTAAGTTTAGGTGAGCTGGCACCTACAGTCTTATCATACATCTCCTGACGGAGCATTTTTTCTATTCGAATCCTTGTCAACCAATCCTGAGACTTCTTTTTGGGAGGGGAATATGTCAAGTGGGGTGCACTTCCATCCACCACGAAATTAGGTAAGTTTATTGTAGGTGATGAGGTGCAATTAACTTCGCTCTCTTCAGAAATGATTTCCAACCTCGGTAACTTTGAAGGTGGTTCAAAATTTTCATCGTTTGAGCTGACAGGAAGTTCTTTACGGTGCCAAGTTTCATCGGTAGATTCACAACTATCACTGAGCGAGCTTTGTTGGCAATTTGCATTAGAGGCATCCGATAATTTTGGCATTTTTGTTGGCGGTTCATAATCTTCCGTACATTCTGAAGAATTACCGTTTTCCAATGACTTGGCCAAATTTTCAGTGTTCAAATTTTGCAGATTGTTCAAGGGGGGAAACAATCTTCTAGGGCCAAATTCTGTGTGGAAAACTTTGTTAGCACCCTCCTGTCTGAAAATACTCTTTCGTTTTGATACTTTACTGCCACAATTTTCACAACACCTGGTAGCAGTCGTTGTTTTATGACAACTACTGCACTCAGAATTCAGCTTCCTAGGTGTAAGAGATCCATAATCCCACTCTGATCCTGAATTTGAACACTTACCATACTCGTTTAATGGCAATACTTCTGCTTCTCCTCTACCGGTTACTTCCCAATCCTCAGGCAGTTCCTCAGGTTCAACAGTCCATAGTTTATGGGTCATATCGTCAGAGCAAGTTATTATGTGAAAATCTTTGGAGCACCAAGAAACACAAGTAACTTCTGCTGAATGTCCCGTTAGTTTAACAATTGGCCTAGACAGCTTGGTGTCCCAGATGTAAGCATTCTCGTCACTACTTCCGCTTATCAAGTGGGAACTGTTCTTTGAAAGGGAAGACTTAACATAGAAGGTGTTATTTTGGTGGCCTGTGTATCTCATAACAGGTTCATTGGAGTAAGCTCCTACATTGTAGCAATATATAGTGTTATCCAGACAGTTTGCATATAACTTAATACCTTCATTATCAATGATGATGCTGCTATATCCGTTTTTAGCACTAATACCTGGATAGGGGATGGTGGTTTTCGGAGCAGCTTCCCTCTTATGGATCGTATAGTTCTTACGAAGATCCCAGATTTTCAGGATCCCATCTCCAGCCCCACAAGAAATCAGAGTATTCGTCTCCTGGAATACTAACCCTGTGACAGATTTGGTTCCCGAGTTTGTTGGAGTGCTAAATTTTTTTCTTGATTTGCTAGGCGTGAACACCCTGGATGTATGCGAGTTGCTTATTATTCCATCCGCCCTACCAATAAAGCTGTTAGTTTCTGTTCTTGTATCCCATAGAATTATATTTCCATCTCTGCCTCCTGTTGCAAATACGTTAGAGTCGTCTTTGCGGAAGGCAACCGTTTTAACTGATCTCGTATGGCCACAGAACATCCTTTCAGCTGTGATTTCTCCGTTTCCGATATCGTACATCTTTGAAGTGTGATCGCCTGAAGCGGTTACAAGTTTCATTCTGTCGAACATCCATGCCAGATCGAAGATTGCATTGTTATGTGCATGTACACCATATCTGAAAATCAATGTTGATTAATTTACTATCCAAAAAAATATTTTTTGTTTCTTAATAGTGTCTAGTATGAGAAACGAAACACATGAATAAAATCTAATAAAAAAATTAAATAGACCGAAAGCAGTACTGTAGAAAAAATGTTAACACGACTCATTAACAAAAAATAAATAATAATTGCACAAAGAAACTAGTTTAAAGGCGATTTTATTTAAATAGTTGATAGTAAAGAGGGGCTTACAAATATTGAGAAGTACTTCTATAGTAAAACTCAATAAATCTGAAATACATTCATAAATACATAAATATTATTTTGAAAGTGGTTGACAATGTTTCATTTTGGGAATTTCATTAGTTCGGACTTCCATTGTCTAATATGATTCCACCATGATTCAAAATTAATGAAAGAACAAATAAAACTAGAATGAATAGCTAAAATATTAATATTAAAGAAAAAAAAAATTAAGGAATAACACCTGAAATGAAAATACAATAGAACAAATAAATTAATCAAAATGAAAATGACTACAGAGTAAAATGGAATAAAAAAGAATAAAAATAAACAAAAAGTAAAAAAAAATATAGACCTCGAGCCCAAAGAAGCTATATCGGGCCATAATATCGATACATCGATAAATCGACCAGAAGAAAATAAAATATGAAAATCGTAAATATTACAAGCTACTCATATAAAAGAAATTTTTATCTTTTCTAGATACATAAAATTTGAATAGAAAATAGAAGTGAATGGCTCGCTCCTGGTAGGTATGTATGACAATTACTACGACTTAGTGTCATGAAAAAATTAAAATTTATTTTATAATACAGCCAATAATCAGTTAATGTAGAATGAGACTAGAGTTGGAAGAGCCAGCTACATAATTATTTCTTTAAAACTGGTTAGTAAACCATATGTGATGGAACACTGTGATTGGGTGTGGAAATGGATTATTAGAACAGAATTTTCAACCATAACTCTTAACAGATATATACAATAATTTTTTTATACATATACCATCGATATGTATTTTTCAGCTACAGTCTTCAGATAAGTTTATTCCTAGAAATATAGTTGACTGTACTTGATTCATGGACTTGTTTCCAGTCTTTGTTAATAAACTGGTGGTCCAGAGTTCTCCGAGACAAATGAAAACAAAGATAAATTTTGACTCATTTATGATTACTACTAATGAGCCAAACACTTGGATGACTGAAATCTTGCTAGGTTTCAACTAACATTGCAAAATTTTTAGAGGGAGCTGAAAAAATCCTTCAATTCCTATCAAATTAAAATTCCTACTGAATGTACAATACTTCACTTATACTTCAATAATTTACTTGTAAAGTGAATCTTTGACTATAATCCCACCTTTCTTTACTTTGAATATCGTGAACAGCCAATTTTCCATCTTCATTTGCTAGGGCCAGAAAATGTTCATTCCCTTCTTGTGGGGAAAATTTGCACGTGAATATGGGAGTGTCTCTAATGAGTTCGTCCTGTTCGCTCTGAGGGAGAAGCTGACAGTATGAGTTCTGTCTCGTACAACGTAGTCTCTTAATCGGTGCATTAGTATTTCGCCAATATGCTGAAAATTAAATGAATATAACTTCTAATACTTATCCACACAATTTGGAAAAGTGTTCTTCTGAAGCAAAATGATTTTTATTATGAATAAACAGGCATTTTTTTGTAACAAAAAAACGTTATTTTTCACACTCACAAAATCCACCTTGTTGACTGAATAAGGCCCTTGCGTCATTTAGTAGCATCTCGATATGCGAATAAAAATCATGTAAGTAATAAATGAATAGTAAATGTTTTAAAAGGAATCAAGCGGGAACATGCACAATTAAACAAATATTTATTATTTTATAACCACAAATTATATTTTTTGACACAGAACACGAAATAATTTTTAGAAGAGTTTTCGAGAAAAACTTCTCAATATCTATTCCACAGAACACCCTAACTAGTTATGGTGTTCTGTGACTGCCGAGCGTTCTACCTTTTATAGTCTATAACAAAGGTTCTACTAAGCGCTCACAATGATCAAAATGCTCCGTTAGCCTTCCTACTGTTTTTTTGAGTAAATAATCTCCCACAATTTGAAAAATAAAAGGTAGATCAATAGAGAATCTGTTGAAGTGTAATAAAGGGCAAACTGATAAGTTCACTAAGTACTGCTTAATATAAACCACTGAAGAATCTAATTAGTCAGTAACTTGTATTCATAAAGTTTGCCTACAAATTGGAAGAATCAACTAGAAAAAATTAAATATTGATACTTAGCTTTCTTTAGTGGTCGACGTTTCGGAAAACATTTTTTTATATATCTCTTTTCATTTGAAATACAATATTGTTTACAAGTTTACTCATCACTACTATTACCTCTTACCTTCGCAAAAGAAATTTTTATTCCATTTGACGTTGCTACCGCTTGCATAAATCTTTATACGTTGTTCACAAATTCTTTGCATTGTCCACAAAGATCCTTATTTTTCAGTAGACTGTTCGAAGGCATTTTCGAAGACAAAAAAATAACTCACAATTCACCATACAGAATAATTCTCCTACTTGCTGTATTGAAACAATGTTAAAACAGTTTTTTGTATGATTTTCACTATAAAAGGTTTTACAAAAACCACGACACGTGTTTCGCTATACAATAGCTTCCTCAAGCGTAAACTAGTAAAAAAGCGTAAACTAGTGTGGGTAATTTGTAATTTGACGATTTATTTGTAACAATTCTCTCCGACCGCCACAGAGGACGGTTGTGTCAATAACGACCACTCTCAAAGATGACACGTGGATGTCCTGGTCGGAGTGGAGTCCAAAAGAGAGGTGTATTCAAAAATAAAGTTGACGCGAATGAATATTGAAGTGAAAGAGGTATTGAGAGAACTAGCGGGCCACTACGCCAGTAACCAGGGTAGATGTCGAAGGATTCGACGGTGTCGTCAGTTCGATAATAGATATGTATTTAGTGGTTTTGTCGATTTGTGTTATTTTTATGCGAAGGCCTCCCGTGAAGGAGGCGACCAGTAAAAAATTTTCTTTTTTTAAGAAATTGTGGTTGAAAAACTTAGGGTGGCAGCCTTGTGCATGACCACGGCGCCCCCGGACGAAGCTTTTGTTCACTATGTACAGGAGAAGCTTGGCCAAATGCGCTCGAATGAGAAGCAAAGGTCATGAAATTAAAGAGAGAAAGAGAGAGGATTCTCCAGTCACTAAACCCTACCCCTACCCTAACCCACAGAACTATAAAGTTATAGTTCTGTGCCCTAGCCCCTATCACGGAATAATAAATTTTGTGACTCTAACCTAACTTCTGAAGTAGTTATTTGATATTTATTTTTCAACACTAGAAAAAAAAAAATTGCAAGCATTCACTTTTTAGAAGAAAAAGAACAATGGTAATGAGTTTATTCATGAATGATTTCTCTTTTACGTCATTATTACATACAACCACAGAATGAGCAGTTGGAAGAAGTGAATATCCTGCTATTCTGTAATAGAAAACCAATATGAATCGTACGCCACTAATTGCAATACGAACGTTACTCCACAAACGAATGTTCTCTGCAAGGCCTTCCGCAATTCCTGAAGAATGTGTTATAAACGATATTGAAAACAATGTTCATAAACCAAGAAAACATCCTGGAATCATGACTCCAAGAACTGTACTCATTCCAGAATCCTTCATAAAAGCCGTGATTAATGCCACCGAAGATTATCCCATTAAAGCTTTATTAGAAGGAGGTGAAAAACTTGGTAGGCACCTTAATGGACGAGTACCTCCATTGGAAAAAGAAGAAATGAAAGAAAGAATCCAAAGCATTCAACAGAAAGTTTTATCTCGCTATGATAATCTTTCCATCAACTCCAAAGATGATGAACATAGGTTCAAACAAATGATTCATGATAAAGTAAAGAAAATAGTAAGTGAAAAAATTTATAACTGGAAACCGATAAAGTACGATGTATACAACTCGTTGCTCTATCTGCTGAACAGGTCGGCTGCTGAATATGCTGTTTTAGTAAAAATACTTGGGGAAATCGAATTGCGGGATAAAGGTTTCAAGCCTCGAAGTTTATTTGATTTTGGGTCTGGTGTTGGAACTGCAACTTGGGCTGCAAATACGTACTGGAAGCAGAATATTTTTGAATATTTCAATGTTGATATATCAAGGGATATGAATGATCTAGCTCAAACACTTCTACAAGGTGGTAAATTCACAGGAAAACAGAATACGAAAGGAGTTTTTCATAGACAGTTTTTACCTGCCACTAAAGTAACATACGATCTTGTATTTTCGGCTTACTCTATGCTCGAATTACCATCTCTACAAGCTAGATTAGAAACGGCATTGAACCTTTGGAACAAAACTGAAAAATATCTCATAATCGTGGAACAAGGTACGAATGCTGGATTCAAAATCGTTAACGAAATCAGAGATTTTATTCTTCAGATTGACAAAGAGCCAAATGTAGGAACAGTATTCAGCCCCTGTCCACACGATGATACATGTCCAAGATTTGTGCTAGATGATGGAACGCCTTGCAATTTTGAAGTGACCTATTTTTCTCTTCCAGTAGGGGCTACTTCTGAGGCCAGAAAAGAGCTCTACTCTTATGTAGTTTTAAAAAAAGGAAGACCTGAAGAAGTCGATCAGCGGTGGCCGAGACTGGTCAGACCAACTCTTGTAAGGTCAAAACATTCAATATGCAGGATGTGCTCAGCCAGAGGAAAACTAGGAGAAGTGATATTCACAGCTTCTAAACATGGAAAGTCAATGTACCATTGTGCGAGAGCCTCAAAATGGGGCGATCTCTTACCTGTTAAAATCCAAGATACAATAGAGGATGTAGATTGTGATATAAAAGATCAAAGTTGAGATGAACAGTTTGTTTTATTACACATGTGTTATTGTAATTCAAGAATATCAATTGTGACTGAATGTATAATTTTGGACAGTTTTCAGAGATTATAATATGTTCAATGTTGGTTGAGAAATGAGAATAATAACTCATTGTGTCTACTTAGGGCATATGATTCTTGAACCCAATGTTCACTCACATCATGGTGTGGATAGTCATTAATGACGCTGGCATGCTCTCCAAATGTATTAGAAACTGGGCTTGATCGTACAATTTTGGTAAATAAAAAATCAAAACGTTTGGTCATTATTTCCCTTGGCAGAGTTTAGCAGTAGCTTGAGCCCATTAATCAAAATCTTCATTTGCTCGAAAGATAATAAAGAAAACTGTTTCAAATATTCTTTAGTATTATTATATAAAGGCTGTATAAAAAAAAATTGCTCAAGTTGTTTGGTTTTATAATGGAGAATAGAATATTCATGCTACATCCGGTTTCAATAGGAGATATTGAGGTGGAGTAGTTTTTTTTTCTGTGGTTACGAATGAATTGTCAGGTGCAACGCCCTTTAGCAGCGGTGTTAGGGTACCCATGCTAAGTTAGGTGTCATCCATGAAGGTAAGAGTTCTTAATGCCTAATCCTAAGGTATGTGTTTGTGTGTCGGGAGGATGTATGATACTGAACTCTCTCAGTATCACTAATGGAACTTTTGAGATACTGGACGCTCTCTCATCATAGAAAGTATTTTCATGATTATGCGGGGTTCTGGCAGATAGGCTTACTTTTCCTAATTACTCGCAGGACTCCTTATGTACCATGGAGTAACAATAATCTCGCACCTATTATTTGTGAGATAACTAAATTTAGATTATTATCAATGTCAGAACTTAGAACTATTATTAGAAACTTTGATAACAAATGTAACTCCAATTATATAAACAACAAAGTACTTAAAAGTGTGTTTGAGGCAATCGGTGGAGTATTATTGAATTTGGTTAATACATCACTCAGAACTGGTAAAGTA
>WOGL01000375.1:0-15347 GCA_015342145.1 Leptinotarsa rubiginosa | reverse complement strand
GATTTTGATAATTAAAAGATTTTCATTTTGATTTAGGTAGTTCCTTAATTTTCTCTCGTATACTGAATACCCCAAAAGAAATCAATAATTCAGCATAGATTTGGTAGCCAGTTGCATTGCATTTCAAAATAATATACCATATAATGTTTTGCCGTGTTCTTCTTTGGTTATAATCTCAAACGTTTCAACTGCAACTGCGGCAGTCATCTTCAGTGGCATGGTCGGAGTACTCTTTTTGATTTATTTTTCTTTTTTCCTCTCGCTCTTTTTTCACATCTCCTCTATCCATTTATCTCTCCTTCACTGAAAAAAATCATCGTATTTTAGTTTTTCGAACAAGAGTTCGATATCAATCATGTTCATACATAACCTCAAAGAGATAACATTCAATTTTCGCACATATCACTCGCTCAAGCTCCCAAACCTAATCTCTCTCGTGGTAGATCAAATTATTCAAACACAATCAACCCATTCATAACAACGACCGAAGATCAAAGATGCAAATGCCCGCGTCTAATCCAAATATGAATAGCAAACGACCGATAATCTAAAATCAAAACGCAATTAATCAAGGTGACCTCCTCTCTATTAGCATACGGTCTGACCAGATTACATAATTCATCCATTATTCAAAGCTCTTAGTCGGTACACACATACATGACTGATGTATAATGACTTACTCGGCCCTGTTTGTGGAAACGTACGTTCTTGCCGATATATCAACCCTAATCGATGATGCTAAGTTTATTTGGTGCACTAACTCATGCACATCATGTATAATCAGACGGGGTTATGCAAAACAGACACTGGCGACTCGCAAAACTTACAGATAGTTTGGACAAACCGAAAAAGCAGAATAGATGAAATAGTGTCGCAAAAACATTCAATGGAGTTTCAATCCCACTTCTGAAATTCTCAGCTGAATTCACACATTTAACTTAACCCAGTAGCTAATGTAGAGCTTCGTATGATTAAAGATATCGATAGATTCATAATAATAATAATCTTTATTTGAAATAGGGAAATCCTAATTTACATACGTTTATAATATTTTTGTTACCTATTTGTTACAAATTGACCTTATTAAGTGATGCGACCCCACGGTTGCCAACTGCGGTAAAATAATGACATTTGACATTTGCTAATGAATAAATAACCTATCTTTCTGAGTTCCTTCTGCATTTTCATTTTTGGGACATAATTGGGACAGACCATTTTATATTTCTTCAAAGCTGATTCTTCATTCTGGAACCCCAACTTCATATAGGATAACTGGAAATCTCTTTTCGGACACATTCTGGAAATCAGTTTCTCATTTACAAAAAATGAAAATGCAGAAGGAACTCAGAAAGATAGGTTATTTATTTATTAGCAAATGTCAAATTGTCAAATGTCATTATTTTACCGCAGTTGGCAACCATGGGGTGGCATCACTTAATTAGGCCAATAAAACAATTGATTTTTTTGAATTCTTTCGAATGTGGAAGGTGGAGTTGAAAACTGAAAAAAATTAAAATTATCAAGTTGTTTCAGAAATTTTATCCGTTTTTATGAGTCTACTTTAAACTGTAATATTTCAGTGAATACCAATTCAATTTAATCAAAATAAGAGACATTTGAATCAGTGCAATTTTTCCAACGTAACACAAGCCGATTATTTTCCTTATAGTTCATAGTTTTTATGATGTCTCTTCTGCTATAAAGTCGTAATTTTAACAACACTCCAAATTTGCAAAACACGATTTGGGAAGTACCACGACTGAAGCGTGGGTTTAATAAAAGTTACAATGTAGATAGATATGTAGCATATGAATGAGTCAAAGCCAATAAAACTGATAACAAATTTATAATGCATCACAAGATAAGCATATCCTTTTCAAACAGAACAAAAATTGTGTGCTCATAGGTGGATGCGACAAAATTAAATTCAATAAACAAATAATAAGCATAATATAGTTTATATTACTACAACTGCCATTACATGATTTTGAATTTTTATTTTATATGATCACGGAAATTATTAGCATTATATGCAATTCTAAATTGAAAACCCAGTTTTCTGGATACATTTTTCCTAATTGGAATATCTCCTCAATTTTTCAAATTTCGAAGGAATTCAAGAAATTATATTCAAACGCAAAGTATCAATTTTATTTTCATTCAAGTTTTTATATGTATATAGATTTTCAAATTGGACACATTCAAAAAGAAACATCACAGTTGTACCATTGTTGACAACATTCCTTATTTCTTGATAAACAGTCAATTCTTCATTCTGTGCCATACTTCGTATGTCACATTTCAGTATCTTTATTGAAGGTAAATTAGTACATGTGCTTTCCACCTGTTGATCACTTTAAAATTATTTTAACACATTTTACATTAGTTCATGAAGATATTGTGTATAGTGTTTTCATTTCTACAGAATTTAATCTTAAGGCTACACCTTCATTTACTTTGACATGTTTAATTTTTATAACTTGAACATCAATTTTGACATGGCCAGCATAATTAACAGTAAGTGTTGTCCTTGTTTTAAAATTTCGCCACCATTTTGATGAGAAATAAGTGCCTGTGCTATATTGTTGAAAAAAAAAATCAATATTCTATCAAATGGTTTAAAAAAGTATAGTTTCATTCAAAATTCTTGCTAAACTGTAAGGGGTTTTCAACTGTTTATCGACTCAAATGACATACTCATGCTACAAATTCCAAAATTCATTTTTCACAAACTACCAGTACAATGATTTCTTTGTCACCAAGTATAACAACTATTATACTAAACATACCTGAGAGTCATGAACGATGGTAACTAACGTAGTTTTATCGTCAACCGCTTCCAAATCCTTGAGCATGGCATACTGCAAATCAACAAAACCTTGCCCTTCCCCAATTCTCAATCCGTCCTCAGAAACAGCAACGCTTCCCATCACTATCAAATCGATATGAATTTTTTCTTTGAAGTCTACCCTCCTCCCATAACATTCCATTCCTCTTCGTGAGACAATAGACTTGATATCTTGCTCAAAAACTAACTCTATTTTCTTTGTCATACCATAATCAAATCCTGGACAAGGTACATACAAATCTTTTTCGTGGCTCAATGTCTTTATCCTTACGAGTTCCACAACTTTCTCTGGAGTCACCACTATCGATTTGGCAGAGCGAAAAACGTCCAATTCAAGTATTCTTGCAGCAGCCTGATCTGCATCGGCAAAATTAGGAATTCTGCCATAGTGTGGAGGGAACACTCCTAATTTATTTTCAGAGAAATGGTCCCATACACGTTTTCTTATTGAAGCTTTGGTTATTACTACAAAAAAAGTGTAGGGGTAAGTCGTAAGAATTCATGCTTTCCATCCCGTTACCACTAAAATGTACTTATCATTTACATGGATATTGTTAGTAAGTATATTTATACAATGATATCCAAATTGATTGTCCACTGTTGGTAAGTTTGTTATTGAAGGTACAAATTTTGATAAAAAAAGTTACATTTTTCAAGCAGAACCCTTGTATATTACATTTTCTTCAGGAACAATATCGATTTTCAAATAATCTTGGGAAACAAATTAATTTGTTATGTTACACTAAAATAATTAAACAAACAAACCTAATCTTTCACTTCAACTGAATGATGCAAATTAAATTTACAATTTTTTATAAAAAGGCGTTCTAATACCACCCTGTTCAATACATTTTGTTGCACGTTTTTCAACTGCTAGATATGTCTTTAATTATGGTCTGCAACTTCTGTAGCCTCGTTTGTATTAATTTATTTTTGTCCTTGTTTCAATTCACTTTCATATAATGCAGAGTAGTATTCCTTTGCTTTTAAAGAGCATTTTCTGCACACTAAATAACATTCTAATGTTCCATACTTTTCTTCGTGAGAAAAAACCATTTGTTTTTCAAATTCATAACTGACACAATTTTTGCACTGAGAGTAATCTCTATAGATCTAAACATTTTAACTATTCCCATTCAAAAATGCCTGTTTTGCTATTACAGATCCTCGTATTAGATATGAAATGGCTTTTTGGAAAGAAACCGAATTCAAATGATTTTTGTATTTCAAAAAAGGGTGAAACAGCTTCCAAGGATGCTTACAAGTCACTCTTCGAAGTCTACAGTAGCCACCTTATTTATTTTAGAAGCTGTGTTTTACACGGAAGTATTATTAATATTTTGTAACCCTCATTTCCTCATATAACACTTGTAGTTGCAAAAGAAATATTGAGGTTTTTATTGCCGTAAGAATAGCATTAAAGGGTTCAATCACCTGTCTTTTGGAATAAAAGAAATCAGATGAAGGAATACTGTTTGACAGTAAATTGATATTTGCTGTGACATCGGCTTGTAAAGCGCTGAATTTTTATATCACATATCTGTACATTTACACAATTATTGATGGAATAGTCGATGCACATATACTACTGAATTAAATTAATTTCAAAGTCACTAATCACTATTTACATTCTGTTCTGGAACAAATCTTGATAGTATTTCTACAATAGAATCGATGTGTTCGAACTTCAACAAAAATATTACTATCATTGCCATATCCACTTCGATTCGCTCATAAAAACAGTTAAGCAGAGTATTGACATCCTCTCCTTAATTTGAATTTTGTAAGATATGGATTAACGTGTTATTTGTGTTGAATATGTAACTATTCTAATGTATATTGACCAGTAAATGGATTGGTCTTCAAATTACCTACTGCCCATTTTGGCTCTCTGAATTTCATATCTTCATTCTTATTTATATTGTAATGATCAATTAAGACATGCTTTTTTATTTTTTCTCTTGAAGACTTATAGAATGTCTAAAAATTATTATAAAACCTAATCTATGAGATGTAATAATCTTCAAAGTATTTTTGATTTGCAACTTATGGTTTCAGACTGGTGCATGAATCATACAATCACAACTCACCTTTTGGAACAGGCGGTTTGGCAGGTTCTGTAACCTGGGCTTGAGGATTTTCTACAACTTGAAGTTGGACATGATTTACAACCTGGGTTTCACTCATTTTGAAACTGACTACTATCAGAATGCCAACAACCTACACTTTTCAAGATAAAACACTCCCACTTATCTCAATCTCTGTCTCAATCAAATTCGTGTCAATGTTTTTGCATTGCTTTTTTCACTTGACGTTTCATTAGGGTTTTTATAGGCAGAAGAAAATGGAGAATCAGATAAGATAAAAGGGAAGCAAAAAGCTACACCAACTTTTCGAAATCATTTTTAAATCGCAATGAATGTTTTCTACTTATTGAAAAAGTTCCTTGAAAATTTTAGGAATTATTTTTTTTCAACAAAGTACATGTAAGTAATTCAAAAACAAAATGAAAAATTTTTGCGCGATGAAGGTTAGAAGTCTTAGGACCAAAGGACGACATTTCACAGTTAAGGGCGGAAACATAGGAGGTTGAAGTTAACATTTTTCTTTTCCTAGGAAAAAATCGCATCTGAAAGCCGCACCACAAAACAAGGACACATAAAATGTGTTCTTTTGTCAAGTCTGCGAATAACTCCATCAAGTGAAACAAAGATGGGAGATTTATCTAGGGGCGTATACGTCACGATGTTTTATGTGTTGCATACTTGACGCATGCTCTGGTTTGCCTTTCTGGACTGTTCTGTTAAAAACCAGTCGCACGTTTTCATAATGTAATAAAAGCTTATATTCATTTTGAAGAGTTTTTGTTTTGAAATTCCGTACAGTTTTGTCCAATAATGGCTGGGAGATTAATATTATCTTACGAAACAAATCACTTGTAGTGCTGTATTGATCCATAATTCAGTTGAAACTGATTATTGTGATACTAATCAAACAACAAAACAACCTTATTCCTTTACAAAGACGCCATCTATAGGATCGACAGATAACTCAATCCTCGAATATCAGATAAACGAGCTCTCCAAGACCTTTGTATATCTATATACAAAGCCAAGACGGTCAGTTGCAAAGCCAACATCAACCGTCATCTAGTTGCTTTGCAGTTAAAGACAAACAACGGATCTCGTCGATGTCGAAGCAAATAATAAAAACTTTGTATGGATAGTTTGTATGGATAGTCTATATACAAAGCCTATAAAAGCTCATAAACTGTGATATAGTCATAAGCACGATTTTGATGTATCCCGAAATTTATAGTACCTTCCTTGACAACCAGCAAGCGATGGCAGTACGATGTCGGTATTTAATGTGGTTACCAACAGTAGAGTAGCTGATAGTCAATCGGTCTTTCAATTTAATTTTGGCGTACATCCCAACTTCAATATGATCCGGCCGACTAGTTATCATCAGCGACTGCCACCCAATTCTATTGGTAACCACATTAAATACCGACATCGTACTGCCATCGCTCTCTGGTGGTGAGGGTAGGTACTATAAATGTCAGGATACACTGAAATTGTACTTAAGACATTATGAGCTTTTATGATTTTTGTATTCGTGGGTGAAAACTACGCTTTTCAATGGACGATTCTAGTACCCCTATTCAGTGTTGCCACTATAAAATTTTCGGGTCTGAATCGACTGACATTTTCTAGGCCTTTTTTGGAATAATTCAAAGTCGGAACAGATAGAATTTTCAATTTTATAGATTTCTGGATGTTCCCGGATATATGTTCTCATCAACTTTAATAAAGTTGATATGAACAAAAATAAAAAATCCTAGGGAGTTTTACTTTTTAGGTTATTCAGTTGTTCGAAACCTGTCACCTATATATGTTTACCTGTTGTCACAAACAAAACATTTCAGTGTTCAGTTTGTTTTTGTCGAGTAGTTGCGTTTTGATAGTGTATTCTGTAGGTGTCGTATGATATCTTTTTCCATACCATTATTATTACCAGAGGATGTTCCAGGTGCCCTATTGAAAGACAAGTTATTGATTGAAGACCATTCAGTTGCAGAACTCCAAAGATGGTTAGACTTTTTCTATCAGAACGATCCTGTTCTACTGAATGAATACAATAAACAATAGGTGAATACACCAATAAAATTTCATATGGTATATGACGTGACGGTAAAATGACAGAATCACCACTATTGAACAACGTACAAACTTAAAATTCCCTAGGATTTTTTATTTTTGTCCATATCAACTTTAATACTTCGATTCATATTATATCCGGGAACATCCAGAAACCTATAAAATTAAAAATTCTATCTGTTCCGACATTGAATTATTCCAAAAAAAAGCCCTAGAAAATGTCAGTCGAATTAGACCCGAAAATGTTATGGTGGCAACACTGAATAGGGGTACTGGAATCGTCCGCCCTGGGAAGGCCAATTTATCTTTGATATTCGAGGATTAAGTTCTCTTGTCAATCTCATAGATGTCATCTTCGTAAGGAAAGGAGTCACTGTTCTTATTTACCCAGACTTAAGGACAGTTGAGTTCAACAATGTATTTGTGGTTCAACCTTGTGCCACTGATGAATGTCTAGTGATGGATCAAAAATGTGTTGTGTTTGGGTTCTACTTTTCAATGTTAACATAACCTTAAGAGTCACATTCTATTACCCTTTTGATATCTCTAGCCTAACCGCCTATATATTGACGGAAACATATATTTTCTCAAATATCATTAAAAGATGGGACGAGGCGCAATTAGTTCATGAATGTTAGGTTTTCATTAAATAGGGACAAACAATTTTACCCATTTCCAATGATTTAGGAGTATATCACATGTCACCCATCAAATGAAAAATGGATTCAATCTTCGTGTTGAAATTTTTATAATAGAAATGTTTTCAGTAAATGTATGATTGTACAGAAACTGTATAAATAATGGAATAAAATACCCCTCAATATAATACTTCTAAGTAAACTTAGTAGAAAAAACAATGGTATTCGTTCAGATTAACCGTCTTGTCTTGACCCATTCTTCTACTCTCATATAACTAAGATTCATCGAATAGCTTGAGACATATGCAGAGGAGTCAACATCAATTCGAAAGCTGCATCTTTCAGATTAGCACCTCTCAAATTGGCTTCATGCAGGTCACTTCCAGACAAATCACAGTTCTGAAAAATGAATCAAAAATAAATAC
The DNA here is from genome assembly GCA_015342145.1 of Leptinotarsa rubiginosa. Classification (NCBI taxonomy): domain Eukaryota; kingdom Metazoa; phylum Arthropoda; class Insecta; order Coleoptera; family Chrysomelidae; genus Leptinotarsa; species Leptinotarsa rubiginosa. The sequence continues at coordinate 7,276 of WOGL01000375.1, read as the reverse complement.
CCGAAAGAGTTTACAACAAAACCCAACATTTTTCGTGAAACAAGCAATTAGACCTATGTGAAATTAGCAACAATTAGTTAAGAGGTACATTTCTCGTGTCGTTTTTTCTGACAAAGACAATTAAATGTGTTGTTATACCTCCAAGTCTGCTCCTGCTAAAATGGCGGCTCTCAAATCGCAATTTTTCAGATTGGCATTCTTTAAAGTGGCAACCCTCAAATTAACACAGCCCATATCACTCCCCTCTAAAATGGCCCCTTTCAAGTTGACGCCCTCCATATTAGCTCCTCCTCCTGCGGGATCTTTGAAATTGCAGTTCTTCATAGAAACACCTTCCATATTAGCACACAAACTTTTAACACCTAAAACAATGATGTTTGAAAGGTCAATAGTAGATATGGAAATCACAATTGAGTTATGATATATAATAAATAAACCATTTCAAACAATAAATCGTCAGTATGGTGCAGCCAAGTGCAAGGGAGGGAACACTTGGTTGCCAAAAAAGTACAAATGCACGAAGTCATCGGCAGAATCCAGATCTTGTGTTTACAAGAATACTACTAAAATTACTACAGAGGTAGCTATAGCTCTCTTTTCTGAGTGCTATGTCCAATAAATTTATATCTTCGATTTGTATCAAGACTCAATATTATATCTGTATGATTTGCTGGGCCCGGATGTTATACAGATAGCTATAGCTGCCCCTGTGGTAATTTTAGTGGCATTCTTGTAAACACAAGTTCTAATAACTGAAACTACAAATGTGCGGCTGGCTTCTGCTGATGACTCCTTGAGTTTGTACTTCATTTGGCAACCAAGTGTTGCCCATCCTTGCACCATACTGATGATAAGCCAAAAGCCTGAAACACTTGTCTATGGTTTGCCCTTTTTGAGTGCTATGTCTGATAAATTTATCTCTTTGATATATATCATAATGACTAAAATCCCAGTATTTCTGTATGGAGTTTACACTATAGTATAACAACCAATTTTTTCACAGCATGTCTGAACATTATTAGACATGAGAATTACCGTGTTCCAAGAACCCTTTCCATAAAATGACGCTATAATTATGTGGTTGAGTTAATTGAAAACTGAGCTTATGATGTATCAATGTACAAATATTCCTTATGAATTAAATTTTTTTGTATTATTCTAACCTAACATAGTAATGTAGAATGTGCAAACTCAAACACGATATAGTTAAAGAAACGAGGCCACCTAACTATGTAATAATAATTATAATAATATCATTGAGCCAACTCATTCTGATTCTTACCTAATAATTGGGCATTATCTAACATCGCATGTGATAAATCTGCCCTTTCCAAACAACACCAGCTCAAATTGGAACCAATCAATTTACAGCCCTGCAGATTGGCATACTTGAAATTAATGAATCGTAAATCCAATCTGCTCAGATCGGCTCCGGACAAATTCACCCCCTGAAACCTGAGTTCAGCTGTATAGGGACTTTTAATTAGTGCATCTACCACATCCCGGCGTGTCAGCGGTAAAGAATCCCGAGGTTGTTTTTCTCGAGCTATTATTTGTTCAAGCACTGGAATAATTGAATCAATTCCGAAAAAACGAGCTTCTTCTAGAATACCTTCTGGATTTACATTTTTATCATAGACTAACTGACCGCATCTAAGATAATTGAGAATAGGTTCAAAATAAGTGTGAGATCTGTCGATCAAGTATGCCCCATTTTTGTCCACACTGCTTGGAGTAAAGAGATATCCTTCTCCATCCTCGGAGAACATTCTAGCAAGCATACTTGACGGTTCACTGTTTATTAATGTCCTTTTGGAGGTTGTGAAACATTTTCCTCCAACATTTAAGGACACCCATTCGGAATTATTATGAACTCCACTGGATTCTGTAGGCTTCTGAAAGTTTTCGTCTTCAGAAACATAAAGCTTGTCTTTGTTCCGAATATAATTTATGTCTCTTATTTCTGTGCCATCTCCAAGAAACACCCTTCTGGCTGTGACATTGAATTTACAGGAAACAATTTTCAGTAAATCTTCCAAGGTTTCTGGCAGGTCAAATACCTGTAAATTTCATTATGAAATTATTCACAAAGTAAAATGAATTTTTGTGTACCGCTCTGTTTGTATCTGTTCCGTTGGTGAAGACTGTCACATATTTGGAACTCATTTTTAATTTTAAAAAAGTTTTTAAATTTCACTTAAAGTTCAGTGCTAGGCAACAAAACAAATACAGACATATTCTGACATGGAACACTAAAATTCAGAATCTTAGATTTTCAGACACGGAAAAGTAAAAAGTTTACCTGAGCCACACCCACCCGAGTTTCCTCTTCTGTAGCTCAGGTCATAAGCATAGATATTATAATATATAGAGAATAAAGGTATCTGAAAGTTCAGTGGTGGAGGCCACTTGAATACTTAATCAAGTTCAGTTGGAAAGGCACATAATGAATGCCAGTAGCATGCCTATGATATGTTCGATAAATTGAGTGTAATAATAAATGTCAATATAGTCTCAAGCGGAGATGTGATGGAATCCGCCAATACTTGATGAAAATTCATAACGTATTCAAATAACACTTTATTGTGAGATTTTCACTGGTCAATTTACAAAACCTCACTACGTATTTCACTAAGCAATAGCTTTCTAAGCGTTTTCGTACTATAATATGAACAGATTAGTCATGAAAGGAGACGACGAATTGCAAATTACCGTACCCTCATACTGATTGTAAAAACAGCGAACTGGAAGCAGTTCTATATAAGATTGTGTGAGCAAAGAAAAATATGTTACAGATCAAAAAGTAATCAAGGAAATAGTTAAAGTGATGAGCATTCTTCGAACATAGTGGATATAAGTTAATTAAGAGAAGAACATTTAAAGAGTATCTTTGTAAATTCTCGATTTTTCAAAAAGTCGAAGACTCAAAATTTATAGGCCTTCCATTTGAACCGAATAAACCAACGGATTTATTTGAATGTTTAGGAAATTGAATATGAAAGTGATTTTCAAAACTGCTCATACATTTTAACAAGTTTTAGATTACCCAAAAGACAAGACGAAGCGAAATAAAGAGTCTGGGGTTCACGAAATTGTGTGTGTAAAGGTTGCAATAAAAAGTATGTTGGTCAAACTAAGCTGAATATGATAACTCGCTACACAGAACATTTTTCACATGTCAAGTTATAGAGACCAGAGAAATCTAGTATTGGTCAACATTCCTTGAGGAGCGGTTGCAGAATAAGTGAGGAATGCTTGAAATTGTTGAGATCGGTACATGACAACAGGCTTTCAGGTGTTTTTTAAAGTTCAGATATCGAAAAATGGAAGCCAAACCAATCAAAAAGTTCCAGGTCCTGAATTCTATTTGCTTCGCTGTCTTGCTATCTATGGTTTTGTGCCATCCACAGAACTGGAATTTCTGGTTTTTAGTAGTATCATAGAACAAAATTTTGATACATGTGTATTTTGTGGGGAAGACTAATGAAAGACAAAGACAAGGCATAGTGAAGTGACGAGGGTCAAAAATCAAGAAAAAATAAATGTTTACTACGTCACTAGTTCGGCAAAAATTTTAAATTGGAGAAAAATGTTTTTCAAGAAATATATATTTTCGGTATTTCTGCTTTCTTTAGATTTCGTAAAAGCACAATGGAATACCAGAGACTTCCTGAAGAGAGAACACTCTTTAATAAAACCTTATTATGGTAAGTACCTAAGTAAGTAATCTAAGGTTGCAATGTATTTTCAAAAATCCACTTTTCTCCCATAGGGTCGGGAATAGATATACCTAATTGGCAATTCACTGGTCATACCATGGTTACTCCAAATTATATTCGATTAGTAGATGATACACAAAGTAAGAGAGGTGCTATTTGGAACACTCTGGTATGTATAGTATTCTCTCCATAAATTTGCATTAATTCGTCCATATTCCATTGTTCAGCCTGTGAGTAGCAAAAATTGGGATTTACAAGTTCACTTCAAAGTCCATGGAAAAGGAAAAGATTTGTTTGGCGATGGTTTTGCCATTTGGTACACTAAAGACTTTATGGAGGAAGGCGAGGTTTTTGGAAGCAAAGATTTGTTCCAAGGGTTAGCTATTATATTGGATACTTACAGCAACCATAATGGTCCCCACAATGTAAGTGGTCTAAAATAATTTTTTGACTCATTTGAAATTGAATATCATTTCAGCATCAACATCCTTACATTTCTGCAATGGTTAATAACGGATCGCTCTCTTATGATCACGACAGAGATGGTACTCATACCCAGTTAGCAGGATGTGAAGCCAAGTTCCGCAATCTAAATCATGATACCCATATATCAATTAGATATGAAAAAGATGTACTAACAGGTATGAACAATTGACTAAACTGTTATGAGTAAATACTTGTTTTAACAGCTTGTGCTAGTTTGGAAATTTTTTTATTAGAGCTTATGTGTGTTAGTCCATTGATCACGAATCTGAAGTCAAATCTATGTGTTCCAGTCCATTTTTGGAGGTGTGTCCACATCTCCATATCATGGAGAATTACTTTCGTTACGAAAACTTGTAAAACAAGTACCTTCTTTTAACGATTGTCTGCTGCAGACTTTTATTCAGTTGCCACTCCAATTTTTTTCATACAAGAAGTTCAATTTCCACTTATCCCATACCAGAACTAAACTACTGTTGGCATCATCAGACGACTAAAAATAAATCTTATAGCTTCGTTAATCAGGACTTTTCTTCTGGTGTAGAAAATGTGTTTTCAGTAGATAATTTTTATGCCTGCTGTTCCAATTCTACCTATCACTTTTTCTCTATCTAAAACATATATTCAAACTAATCTTCAAATGCTTAGCACTTGTAGGGTATATAGTAATTTATTAAATATCTTGCCACCATAATAAAATAGACCTCTTTGGTATGAAGTTGAACCGTGCTTACTTGTCAGTAAGAGTGTTTTATGTCTTGTGGTATCTTCGCCGGTCTGGGAAAAAAGAGAATAGCCTGTACATGTACATTTGTTTTTCCAGTTTCTACCGATATAGAAAACAAAGCAGCGTGGAAGGAATGTTTTCAAGTCCAGGGCGTAAGGCTACCAACTGGCTACCATATTGGAATCTCTGCCACAACTGGAGATTTATCCGATAACCATGACATCATGTCCATTAGGTTATTTGAATTGGACTTACCCGATGACGTAAGTTAACTCATAAAAGTCGTAGCGGTTATTTCATTGCTCGGTTTTTTCAGCCTGAAAACGCCGAGGATAGGTCGAATATAATCCCCTCTGCAGCTTTCTTCGAACCGCCTCGCGATCACGTGGAAGATCCGAAGCCGTCTTCACTCTCCGGCATCAAAATATTTTTACTGATGCTACTGGGAAGTGTAGCGATCGTAGCTTGTGTTGTGTTGGGTATAATGTTTTACCAAAAACAACAGGAGAAGAGCAGAAAGCGGTTTTATTAGTTTGTGAAATAGGCATCTAAAATAAATATTCTATTGCGATCAAGTGTGTTTAGGTGGACCACTTTCTGTCTCTATTTCGCTGGTCCCGAGAAACTGGGTGTGGTATTCAATTGTTATATGTATTTCATGTACAATCTATAAGCACATGAAAAATCCTATCACAACTATCGTTTAAAAAATTACCCTGTTTTTCATGTGTTTGAACTACCCACAATTCTTCTAATTAAGTGGTTATATTGACTGATATTTTTTGTTTTGAATCGAGTTGTGTTTTCTCGTCTATCATAATCGGTGTTTTTTCAAAAATCAAGTCTATAAAATCCAGAAAAGTAATTTGTGCCAAGGCTAAAAGCTCATTTTTTCTTGAATTTACTGAAATGCATGTATTTTTCAATTTTAACGTAATTTCTTGTTATGATTACAAAGTGTTGTGATATTTTGCATCCAAGTTTTATTCATTATCAAAAGATGAGGAGAGAACACAATAATAGACCATTTTAGTCGTAGTTTAAAATTTATATTCATTGTACAATGAAAAAACAATGCATAATTTAGTCATCACATCACTAAGAAAATGTTTTTGTGACTCGTTTATTTAAAATGAATGTCGAAATTACCAAATCCTTGATTTATATCAATTTGTATACAAAGAATAGAGCTCTCGACAGAAAATTTAAAAATATTCAATATGTTCAAAATGGCAATTGGTCGAAATAAATATTTTTTCCACTTAGATATTAACAATTTTCTTCATTTATTTTATAGAACATAAAGCAGGATAGGTGAATGATATACGCTTTAAATAAGAGTATTGATTTATTTTCACGACAGGACACTTATTTTAAAAACATTTCATCCAGGGTTCTGTGTACTCATCTGATATGACTGACAAAGTTGAAGTGCCAAAGGAAACTTTGGCACTATTGTAATTTGTAAAATAATCGTGAACTGAAATACACAGAAGGACATTCAGTAATCCAAAGATACATGAATTTTTATATGGTATACAGTTTTTAAAAATAAAATGTGATTTGTAAATAAAAATAAAGACTTTTTAAGTATCTGACTAGCACATTCATTTAATGTTATTTTTTCAGTTGTAAGGAATAAGTTTTCGCAGATGCTCACTTGAAAAACTTTATTTCATCCAAGCAAACGATCAACATTCATATATACTTAAATATCAATGGAAGGAAAACACCAAACATTCAACATACATAAAACATTTACATATACTTTTAAATAGAAAACAGGTTATTCAAACTTCAACTGGTTTGGTTTCAAATATTAAAAAACTAGGAACAGGTTTTATTTGGAGTCGACATTTCACATAACATCTTAGGTCCCTTTTCTCGACTCCAAATACTTCAAATGTGTTATTGAAAATATTTCAAAATTCAATCAAACAAATTAAAAATATTTTATTATTTTTTTAAATCCAAAACAAAGTGAAACATGTTCAAGAAATTGACGGAACGGTCAAAACCATTTGTACCTTCTCAGAAAGTAATGAAAAAAATACAGTAAGATCAAATTCCAAATGCCCAATTAGATCTATCAAAGAATGAACGCAGCTATTTGGTTACAAATTTAGGCATTTTCAGTCATGAAGGCTGGAATTTGTTGTCTTTTTAAAACATCTTTCTTCTATGTTTCTATTTGGATGCAGCTTCAACTACTCCCTCTTCAGTGGTATATTGAGGACACCAATACACTTTATATTAACACATATATGAATCAACTTGGCCAGTACATAGAAATATCAGTTCTCACTTTTACAAATAAAATACTAATCATGAAAACATAGTTCATGAT
>WOGL01000374.1:0-15355 GCA_015342145.1 Leptinotarsa rubiginosa | reverse complement strand
CCCCTCACTATAAGTTTATTTTTTTGTGGGTTTATTAACCCTACCAAACCTAGGCATTTCAAGTTCTTCATTGTTATGCTTACTTACTAACAGGTTGTGTATTAGACTGTTGCATCATCAAACCTGCTGGAAAGTAGGTTCGTACTTATTTGAAGATGCTCTTAAGTCAATATGCTTTTGCCCAACAATCTCATCATGTTGATTTTGAACGATCGAGGTGACGTATGGTTTTTGATGATGACACCTGGTTCCCACTTATTATGGATATGATTATATACATTCCTGCTTGGTTTTAATGATAACAAGTCTTTTGCATTTTTGTTGTAATTTTTTTTGAAATATTCTGCTTATTCTGTTGGGAGGGGAAATATTCCATGTGTTTGAGATGTGAATTTCGATATTGCAACAAAGCATACATAATATCCTCTTCACCTCTCAGTGATTTTCATACAATGCTTTTCTCTTTTCATAAACTACACCTCACGATTTGATCTCCACAAACTTAATTTGAAAAATATATCACGACATTTTGCTAACACAGTAGCTTCTTCAACAGTGATTTGAATACTACAAGTTGCTTCTCACACAAATATTTATATTCTATAGGTAACCATAATTGAGGCTACTTCCAACAAATTACCTTAACCTCTACCTGTGGTACCTCTTCAATTATGATCACCTGAAACATAATACCTCACTTCTACATCAATAATAATTGTTTCTCGGTTTTTCTAAGAAAACAAGTTCAATAAAGGTGATTTATTCAAATCCAGTTGGTCATTCATTAGAATGTTTGAATTTTTAAGTTTATTAATTTCCTTTGCTTCCAAATGATTCAGTTTCAAATCGTTATTTTCTATGTGTAAAACTTCGAACTCTTCGTTAAAGATATGACTTTCTTTTAAAAGATGATTTGAATATGTTGAACTTGTTTTCTTCTTTACATAGCTTATATGATGTTCCTGGATTCGATTCCTGAACGTTCTGCCAATTTGACCAATATATACCTTAGAACACCTTCCACACTTGAATCCTCCTGATTTCTCGAATTTGGATGTTTTATCTTCATTATTTTTAAATTACTTTCCCAACGTATTACTTGTTCTATATGCAATTTTAACCCGTAAATGCATGATTTTTCGAATTTTTTCGAAATAAATGTTGATGGATAGAAATGTTGTCAGAAAAAACGAAAAACATAATTAAAAAAATTCTTATTCATTTCCATTGTTTATTTTTTCGGAAAAATGGGTATGTTGCCAAATGGCAACATTGCGTACGAAAAGACCAATGACCATATTGGTCTCTTTTGACATCTTTTGGTGGAATGTACTGAGCAGGTCCTTTTTTCTTTTTTATTTTGTATCTCACCTTCAAGGCTACTAGGTCTGCCTCTTTTCGAAGTTGTAGATCCCATCTTACACAAACATTCAGCTACCTTAGTACGAAGTTGTGCTTGAAATATCGGTTTGGCCTGCTGGTCTTCAGCTGCGAGTATTCTCCTATATAATATCCACGACTTCGCCATTGTGAGATCAAGCAAATGGTAAAACAGATGAATGTACCACTTTCTGCTCTTCAGGGATATTTTATATCTTCCAATGTTGTTATCCATCAGATCACATATGGTGACTATGCTCTTTTATCACGAAAGAACATTCCACCTCGATACTTTTTTTCTCCTTTCTATCGAAGCATTTCACCAGACCTTTGCCAGACCAGGATCTTTGTCCGCGAAAGTAGAGAGCTTGGTGACGTACTTGTTATCTTTCCATATTACCGAAAATATATCCACATCATCTACCGTAGCCATATATTCAACACGTTCACCACGAGGGGCATTTTTCATTTTTTTTTCCATGGGTAACTTACAATCCAGTATCCGTTTTCTTTGAACGGTTCCCAAACTGTATATCCCTGTTTTTGCTTGATGAACCATCAGTTGTACATTCATATAATAATTATCATGATACAAACGAACATTTTTATTTTCCAGTATGATTCTAGACAGACGGGTGACAATATTGGAAGATGCACCTAGATCAGGTTCACCAGCAGGGCGATCGTAAGATCAAAGTTATGAGAAAAACCAGAAACTCCAGCTTGCACGAACAATTTGAAACCCCATTTATGTGGTTTTTTGGTAGATATTGTTTCATGTAATGTCCAATCTCGGTCTAACACATCTGTTCATCTACACAAAGGCGTTGTTCAAGAGGAATACTGCAGAACTATCTGTTGAGTTCATCGATTATGGCCGAATTTTGTGCAGTTTATCATATCCTGGCTGGTGGAATCGTATGAGATTGTCATTACTATGGAAATGGATGAACTGGCGAATTTTTTCGAATCTATTTAAGGACATAGTGCTTCTTATAGGCTCGAAGGGAAGACTATCACTCCAGTAGGATCGAACGTTGGCCATGTGAAGTAATGACATGTAAAAAATTATTCCAATGAACTGTTTTATGTCCACAGAATTGAAAGAATCCTGTGTCTATTTGTATCACTTCGAACTAAGTAGAGATTTGTCTCACCCGTGATGTTTGTGAACATCTCTTCAGTGAAGAATTGAAAAGGTGTTTCTAATGCTAAAACTCTTCATTTAGATTTGTATAACCATGAAACTCTAGTTGTTGTTCATTCAAACGGAATCCCTTCTTTTTCTAAACAATTCTAGGTATAACTTTACATTGATACAATGTCTCGAATAAAACAAAAATCGAAATTTCACACCTTACCAACTTTCTATCTAATGAATTTTGCAATCAAAAATTAAGCTATGATTATTGGAAATAAATTCACGAACTTTCTCAACAATCAACAGAGCGGTAAGTAAGATTAGGTTATGGTCTGAACACCTGATATATTGCAAACAAAATGAAAACGCCTTAGCTGGCCAACTGAATAGATAGAGCGCATCGATGCCTTTCGACAACGGCATGCATTCAGCTGTGAACAGAAACAGTACGAGTGTTATATGGGTGAAAATATGTATGTTGCCGTTCGGCAACGTGATGCATTAAGGGTTAAACGCACTTCTGCTAAGTTTGAATATCTTTCGAGAGTCTCAATGGTGGCCTTGTGAGTAAAAACAACTTTCTTGAGTTTGATTAATGTCGACGTTTTTGTAGGCATGAAGGGCTCTCTTGCAGCCAACTCGGTCCATACCAATACATTTTTAATGAATCGAACATACGGGGTACGATACCACGCGACACGTGATCAGCGTGGTTGCCCTTAGTGGGCACGTGACGCCAATTCGATGGATCACTTAGCTCTTGGATGGTGGCAACACGATTGGCTACGAAAACTTGCAATAAGTTGACCGGCGTTGCTATCCAACCTTAGACTACAATTGAATCTGTCCAGTATTTGATGAGGTCTACCTTCAACTTCAGTGAGTTTTTAACTTTATCAACAATTCGATACATTAGCGAGGAAGCCATGAGCTCTAGACGTGGGATAGTTTGAACCTTCAGATGCGCTACTTTAGATTTCGCGCAGACTACATTCACGAAGACCTCACCGCGAGAGTTGCACGATTTTATGTAGACGTACGCTCCGTACGCATGCGCAGACGAGTCCGAGAATTCGTGAATTTCTAGCGATACGAATTCGGGACAAATAATCCTTCTGGGTATAGAGAGTTCATTGAAATCCTTCAGTTCATCCCGCAACCGCAACCAATGAGTCTGTAAATTTGATGGCAAAGATTAGTCCCAATCAATTTTTTCCATCCATATTTCACACATAATGAGAATGCTAATGAGAAGTTTCGGAGAGAACCGTACGTTTTGTAACCCTTTTGGAAGTTCCTACTGATATTTTATATAAAAAACGATCAGTTAAGGCGTTCCATATCATACCAAAGGTTTTCGCTTTTTCATTCACGCCGAGATCCACTAATTGAGTGTCATTTTTCGATACCAAGCGTTGTAAAATTTCCGAACTGTTTCTGTTGTTACTGTAGTACCCTTCGTTAACATATCATCAACATAAAAATGGTGCTTAATCACCTCAGCTGCCGCGGCATCCTCACATTCAACCCCTAACTGATATAGACAGCGTATAGCTAAGAAGGCAGCAGAGGAAGTGCCGTAAGTGATTGTCGTTAACACGTAGGTATCTAATGGATTTTCGGGATTATCGCGCCAAAGAATCATTTGCAGAGATCTCTGAGTAGGGTCGACTAGGCACATGCGATCCATTTTCTCAATGTCACCCGCAACCACGAAATAGTGTTTCCTATAGAGGAGAAAAATCGAGAATAAATCCGACTGAATAGTCGTCCCGACTAGTTGCAGGTCATTTAAAAATACCCGCTTGTGGTTGAACAAGATGAATAGAAAACCACCCTGAGCTTAGTTGAAAGTCTGGCTTCTTTGATGACTCAGTGATGTGGCATATAGTAGACGTTTTTTGCGTTATCCGGTTCAGTGACCTTCACCATATGTCCTACTGCACGATATTCGTCAATGAATTTTCTATACTGATCGCTAAATGTATGAAGATTTTGCAATTTCCGCTCTAGCTTTAGAAATCGTTTTATCGCGATTTCCTAAGAATCTCCTAGTAGTTCGGGGTCGAGTTTGAGTGGGATGCTGTCAACAAAACGCCCCTTTTTAGTCTCGCTTGGTATTATTAACGAAATGCGTTTCTGCTGAAATCTCTTCTTGAGATAGTGTCTTCGTGTACGGAAATTCCTCTATCGACCAGAAGCGCTCTAATTGTTTGTCTATCTGTATGTTTTTCGAGAGATTGCACTGTACTACGGGAAAGCTACTAGCTTGGATAGGACACGCGACTATCCAACCGAATCTGCTCTTCTGCAAAATAGGTCCGTGAAAACCTATATTGATTTTTCCCACACAAATGATTTCCCAAAAATGATCTGCTCCTATTAAGATATCAATTCTGTTCGGAGTGTGAATATTGGGGTCGACTAACTGAATATTTTGAGGTATATCAAGTTTTTCCAAATCGATTCTGAAGTTAGGCAAATCCCCCGTTATTTGTGGGACTACTAGACACGAAATGTTCAGTGAGAAATTATTCGTGTTTGATTGAATGCTCAAGTTGCAACGATGTTTCATCTGAGAATACGTCTCATTGAGGCCACCTGCAATGAGCTGAGTATGGACGGTTTCTAGTTTGAGAATTTCATAGAGTTCAGAAGTGATGAAGCTCCTTTGAGACCCTGGATCTAGTAGTGCACGGGCAAAGTGCACTTTATTCGAACCGTCGCGAATCCGAACCGTGATTGTCGAGAGAATGACTTAACTATTACAGGCGCTATAAGCTGAGAATGCTGTGATAGTTTCGTTTGTCGAAAGGGTTCGGTTTCGCAATTTAGATTGGTAGCCTTGTCTATGTGAAGCAATGTATGGTGTGTAGACTTGCAAATTTTACAAGAACTAGACCTGCATTGACGTACCAAGTGACCCGGTTTCAAGCCGGGTCGTTCTCAATGATGTTGCGTCAAATCTGTACATTCGTTATATCTTTTACATATCGCTTGCCACGCGTACTTATAATTTTCACTACTATAGTCTAAGCTACCGATATGTTCGTACACTTCTTCGCTCAGGTGTCGTCTAAGGTGATGAAATTTCTCAATATCCGATATGTTTTTTCGCGAATGAATGATGGATTCAAAAGTGTCTCTGAATTCGGGCCACGAATCCAAAGAGCCGTCAAAAATCTTAAGTGTAATCTCAGATAAACGAGTTTTCCTGACCTCTAGTTTATTTATGACATCTGGCAACGGTGCCTGCCCCGATGCAATTTTTCCACGAGTTGAATTTCAGAATGCGAGCTGAATCTATAATGAATTGTCAAGCAGTCTAATGAAATGAAGTTATTTGTTTACGTAACCAAAAGCAAAGAACGGTGTCAAGGAAAAGAAATAATATGGAACGGACTCAGTGGCGGCTCGTGGTATTTGAAAATGGTGAGGCACAGTTAAAATTTTTTTTTAGCAAAGTTAGAATTTAAAGTTAGTCTAGTGGTTACTCTACTTCGTCAGTTGTGTAATACAATTTGTAAAAAAAATTATAACATTAAATTTAAAAAAATTAAAATTGTTTATAAAGCTAGGGCTATGTTATCGAACAATTTGTTCCTATAGAAATATTTATTACGCAACTGTCCAGCAAGAACCAACGTGGAGGTGTAGAGCATTCTTGCCATGGAAGGGAAGGGCGGAAGGGATGGGATTGAGAGAAATAGAGGAAAAGGGATTGGTGAAAAGATAAAGATATTAAATAAATAAATATAGATTCTGAAATAAACTTAACAAAAATTTAAAACAAATTATAAAATAAACTAAAAAAATCAACTCTGCGTAAAATAAGGAGTTTATTCTAAAAATGTGAAAAAATATTAACTAGGTAAGTAGGTGTAGACCATTCTTGCCATGGAAGGGAAGGGCGGAAAGGATGGGATTGAAAGAAATAGAGGAAAAGGGATTGGTGAAAAGATAAAGAGATATTAAATAATAAATATAGATTCTTAAATAAACTTGAAACAAATTATAAATAAACTAAAAAATCAACCCTGCGTAAAATAAGGAGTTGTGAAAAAATGTGAAAAAATATTAACCATAAAAGAAAAACGTGCGTCCAAAAAATTAAAGTTTTTTATAAATTAAAGGGATTCTGCGATTTTTCTGTTCAGCAAAATGATCTATCACCTCGTCTATAAAAACGTTTTCATCTAGTGATTTTATAAAACCTTTTTCAATTGATATCTTTGCCATATTACTAAGTCGCGCCTGGCCAGTAGTATTTCTAACATAATTCTTAATTCTTTTTAGCGCGGAGAAACTTCTTTCTGTTGACGCGGTTGTCACTGGCAAAACAACAGCAATACATAATAATTTAAAAATTTCTGGCATACAAGGTTTAAGATCATTTTTATGAAAAAAACTTAACATTTCATAAGGGGTTGTGCAATTTTCTATTAGGTCGTTTCCGTATAAAACAATTAATTCGCTTTTTAGTTGGTCTATATCAAAAATATTATACTGCGCCGTCAAGCTTTTTAAAAGCCCATTGGGAAATTCTTTCGCAAAAATAGAAAATTTCGAAACATCCAGTAAATCAAAAAAAATTAATTTTTCAATGTCGCAAAATCTAACCTCTATTTGATTGGCTATAATGTCAAGAATTTCAAAAAAAAATTGCCTTAACTGTTGTTTTTTATCTGCCATTTCAACTCCCTTACGACGTTTTGATTGTAAAGCGCCGATGTCCAGTTTTTCATAAATTGAATCAAAATAAGTACTGTTAGTCCTAAATTCACGAATTTTAGTTAGAGTAGTTTGCAGTAAATTTCTTGCTTTAACAACATCTGTTTGCCTATTTTGTAAAATAGAAAACACGATATCAGTTTGGTGGAAAATTATTGTAAATGTTTCTAAAAAAAATATGTTTTGCGGATCCTCTAAAAAAGCTTTTAAACCTACGGCTTCTCTAATTGATGTTTGATCAAAATCACGACTATTAATAATAAAATTAAAAGTTTCAATTAATTTATCTTTATTGTTGTTAACTGTCAAAACTGCGCGTGAAGTAAAATTCCAACGAGTTGCTACATTAGTAGGTATACGATTTCCCCCAATTTGTTCCAACACTTGAGTACGCTTTGTCGATTTAGAAAAATATGATGAAAAACCTGACAGGGTTGAGAAAAATACTTTAACCTGATGAATTGAACTGCAAGCATTACTTAAAATTAAATTAAATACATGTGCATAGCAATGAGTAAATAATGCTTGAGGTGCTATAGATTTAATTTTTGTCTGTAAACCATTTACTTCTCCCGACATTACAGAAGCCCCGTCGTATGTTTGAGCCACTAATTTCGAACGCAAGTCAAATTTCTCGAATTTGGTTGATAAAAATTCAAATAAATCTTGGGCAGAACGCCCAGAACTTACATCATAAAATCCCATGAACCGTTCAACAGGTTGATCATTTACAACGTAACGAAAAATTACGGATAATTGTGAATGACAGCTAATGTCGGTTGTTTCATCAACTTGCCAAGAAAAAAACAAGGAATTTAAAATTTCGTCTTCAATTTTCTTATTTACAACAAAAGCAATTGAATCAATTAATTCGTTTTGAATAGTTTTGGATGTCCCAGAAAAAACCGATCTATTATCATTATCATGTTCTAAAAATGTTTTTAAATTTGTGTCATATTTGCTAAGAAGAATAACTAGCTCTTTAAAATTCCCGCGATTTAATGATTCATTAGATTCATCATGCCCCCTAAAAGGTAACTCTTGCCTACAGAGATGTAATGTAATATCTATCAGACTTTTCAAAATTTGTCGATTCTCTTTAACCCTGGCATTATAATTTTCAATTTCCGTTTTACGCGCATTATCTATAGCTGTGGCGATATTTTGCCTTTGTTTTCTCATGAGAGTAAGCTTGCAATTCGAAGAAATATGTTGGGTACTTTTATTGTGTAGTAAAAGACCACGAGACAAGTTTTTTAAATCGCTATAACCACATTTTGACCAAACTTTGTCGCTATTATTTGTTGCAAACAGAATACACGGCCAGCAAAATAATTTGTTTAACGTTACACTACCAGTAAGCCAGTCGTACTTTTCGTACCAAGTGTTTTGAAAGCTCCGATTTGTTGATTTCCCCACCCCACCGATAGTAACAAGACGTTTACTTAAATCTGGACAAGGTCGCTTCACTTCTTTAACTATGTATAATTTATCGTCATAGGAATGACTTGAAAAATTCTGCTCATTTACTAAAATATTAACAAGATCACAAGTATTGCGAATGTTTACATTTACCTGGGGAAGTTGTGACGCTGTGCTAGGTCCCGCTAAATCCATTTTTCGGTAATAAGTAATGTTGTAATGTAATATTTTAGAAAAACCACCGAGATTCACTGCTCACCGAACCGAAAACTATCTATTATAATAAAAAAGTGTGCACTGTCACTGTGCACTTTTAACCCTCAACTCAAACTCAACCTGTTAATCTAAAAATAGCATTACTAGCATTAGACGCCCCCTCCCCGAAAGACAATCGGTCAGTTTTCGTTAATTTTCGTGTCGCTTACGAGGCTTGCCTCTGAAAACGAAGTTTTTACGCACATTTTAAAGCTATTTATAGATTCGGCTGTGTCATACAGAACAATTGTAATACGCTAGACAAAGAAACGCAGAGGCAAGCCTCTATCCATATACCACCTAAAGCAGAAATGAGATGGATGATATTTATAGTGAAACGCGGTAATTGACGGCGGACGGCGGCAGGACCGTATTTTACTAATTTAATAATAATTCTAATTGATATAATAATGAATGCAAATAGTAAAATAATATAAATTTGTGATTTATTTAATTTGCAAATTATTGGTGAGGCACTGCCTCACCTGCCTCATAGGAGAAGCCGCCACTGATTTCCAGCAGGTAGAAACAACAAAGAATATTCTATTTGTAGTATCCACATCTATGAAATGAAAACACAGAAACATGTCGAAGAATGTTCGATGGAATACTGAAGAGAAGGAAAACGAGAATGAGAAGCAAAAACAAGCACATGAGAGTAATGGATGAATTCTGCATTTCAAAATTTTCGAAAAATAACATTAGACATACAAACAGGTATACTTCATTTCCAGTTTTACTAGTTGGACCATTGACGAATCATCTTTCATCAATAATTTCTTTCCTGCTACAGAATCGAAATGCAAACATAAGAATCAAGTCAATATATCTATTTCTCAAACACATCCCACAATTCAGGATGTAGGATGTACTGACCTCCAAACAAATTCTTGTACTTTCATTCCAATCATTTACATAAAAGAATATCATCGAAATAACATATTTACATCAATGAAACTGGAAATTGCCTTCCAAGTGGCTCATTGTCATCCTCGATAAACTGCCAACTACAGCATTCAGAAGTGAATCTCCACGTTGATGTTTCTTTCCGTATTATAGGCATTGCGCAGGAATTCTGAAAAAAAATAATTCAATTAACTTCACCAAAAATGAGTCGTACAGACATTTTTCGATTTTCAGTCAAATGAAATAAAAAGCGCAGATAAAACCTTCACGGAGGAAAATACCAAACTTGAATAGACATATTACTTTTTCGACACAGTACAAACAAAATAAATACATTGTATCTGCAAATTACACATTGCGAATATTTATAGGATATTTATTCATTCCTTCCTAAAAGTATATTGTATATTGGGTTGTTTCAAAAGTTTTATTCGTTTTATATCGATATTTCTAGAAATATTCCTTTTTATCTGCCATATGGCAATTCCAACAACCCTATAAGATTTGTTAGGTTATTTTTTGTTTATAAAAACGACAAATGTCAGTACGACAATGAACATCATTGTTCAGTTAGAATATTTTCATTTAATTTTCGGTTTTACTAGTAGAAAGGTACCACGTCAACAATCTCTAAAATGGTCAATTCTCGTCCATTGGAAGAAAAAATTGAAGCTAATTTTAATTACGGTGCGCCGCGTAACTTTCACGAGACCGAAACGATTTTCAATGAACGTTTTCCGAATCGTCCTAACTGTAGAAAATATTTGAGGGAACGCATATCCAAGTTCACAACTACCTGTAGTGTACATAACAAAAAGCCTCCAGGTTATCCGTCCATTCCGAAAGAACAGCAAGTCCAAATAATTGGTGAGATGGTAGTAAATCTATTTCTGCTAAATCATGACAGAAACCATTGCAAGGCATCCTACCTATCTCCACAATATTTGTTTCAGTGGTGACTGTACATTTTTTAACGGCAATATTCACAGACAAAATTGCCGTTAATGGAGTGACACCAACCCTCACGATTTCCAGGAAACACATATCCAATATCCACAGAAAAAAATATTCGGCATGAAATATCGCATAGGCTGTTCATATGTCAAGAAGTTCAAGACAACCATTTCGAGCAGCTTATTACCTCATATTATGTAGTTAAATGACAATGTATTCATGCAATTATTAAAAGTTCCGCCATTTTGTAGTAGTTGAAGATTTTGGCTTTATATTCTAATGTTGTAAAGCATTTGTCAGGAGCTTCAAAAAGATGTATCGCAAGACCCCCCTTTCCATTTAATTTGTTTCTCAGATGGCGCCCAGTCGCCATCTTGAAAGTTTCGTCTGTCAATTTCACTTCAAAATAAAGTATTCATGCATTAATTTCATTATCCCAAATTGCAATTTTTTGAGTTGACCCGTTCAAAAAATAAAGAGGGGAGACATTAAAGAAATACACTGTATATTTTACAACCCCTGTACATCAGATATTCTTATATGAGATTTGACACTATAATTTGTTTGACTGGCTTTATACTTTTAATGTATAATCGAAACAGATATGCAGTTCCTAACATAATCAGAGATACTAGGTCATGACTTAATCAACAACATACTTCAGCAACATGACAAACTCAGATAGCTTGTTGATAAAATATTTCTGCAAATATTGTAAAAGTAATGCAATATCATATCTAAAGAAATGAACTTTAAATGTTCAAGCCCGTCTCGGATATACCTACACAGTAGGTTGAATGGACTGACGTCTATCAGAAAACAACTACTCCACTGGCTAATACTACGAACGACGTTGGATTATATCCAACAGGCGTCAGTGCAGAAATCTTTACAGAAAATTTCCTGCATATGCAATTGGCAATACAACTGAAAGAGTCGACTTTCAATTTTAGAACGGGCATACTTGCAGACCGGTTTCGGGCTCTTTAGCCACTCATCAGTGCAAGATAGTGACCTTCATCGACCTAAAGTCAATGATATTCCATAACTGAAAATCGAAATTCTTTCAGAGTATTTCATTCCTTCTCTTAAGTTGGAGCGGACATCAAAAATGTCACTCCATCTAGTGGACGAAGTACTAACCAACTGCATTACCGAAATTTGCCCGATTTCTCTGAATGAGGACGAGGTTAGTACCTCGTCTACTAGATGGAGGATATTTTTAATGTTCACTCCAACTCAAGACGAGAAATGAAATACTCTGAAAAAATTTGGATTTTCATTTATGGAATATCATTGACTTTAGGTCGATGATGGCGACTATCTTGCACTGATGAGAGGCTAATGAGCCCAAAATCGGTCTGCAAGTGTGCCTGTTCTAAAATTGAAGGTCGACTCTTTCAGTTGTATTGCCAATTGCATATGCAGGATATTATCTGTGCAGGCTACGTAAATTCACTTAACGATTTTTCAAATTTTTTAATGTTGATACATTCATGTCGAATATATGTTCACAGTTTCAGTTAATTAGTTTTTTGTCTAGAGGCATAAAAGTTGTGAATAAAATGGAATTAAGAGCTAAGCACTTGAAAAGATGAGGGTGGCATACGGTGATTGTTATGGAGAATGATCGATTAACTATTAGATAATTTTTTGGAAATTTCGGGCAGTTCATTCCAGAATTGCTGAGTTTTAACCCAAAAAAACCGTTACATTGAATATCGCTCAGGAATTGTTGAATGGCGTCAACGGCGATCCAGATTTGCTTAAGAATAGTCCGGAGTTCGGTCAAATCAGACCTAAATTCACAACAAGCTGAAAATCAGTAAGATTGTATATTCATATATTCATAAAAGAAATTCATATATCAGTAATAATTGAACAATACCTATCACTAATGAAAGAATAAAAGAATTCATTAAAACCAAAAAAAGATCAAATTCAATAAAAACTAAAAAGAGAAATTCCGTAAGATTCCAGACGCAGAACTCTAGGTAAAAGCAGCAACCTTACTTAGATCATATCGCTTTTCCTGTAGAAAAGCAAATAAGGAACTCGCGTTCCCTGGGGTTTCAATACGTCTTCTTCTTGACCGAAGAATCGTCGTACCTAATTCAGCAGTTGTAGCCGACGTGGAAGGCATTGGTCACGTAGTGTCCAATTCTGGCATTTTTGCCTTCGTGGTAAACGACGGCGAATAGCTTGTATTGCTTCTCTGTTGGAGAATGTGTTTCCGACGATACCAAATTCGAATCAATCTTCAAGTCCAATTCAAAATTCAAAGCCTTGATAATCTTCATGCAACGGTCGTGGCTGTATTCGAAAAACTTCAGGTGCAAAATAAGGATAATGGGAAGTTTGCAAAGCGTAATTTACTCCCACGCTTTGACCTTCTCATTTGTTTTCGACGAAGTCACTTCCTCTAAACTGTTCTTGGAGACGCGTACCTATAGTGCTTCTCTGACAGTATTCACTTTCTCAATGTTGAGTGGCAGGGTGAGGAAAGGCTGGATATTCTCAGTAATGTGGTCCTCGTTGCGATGAATGCTCTACTCTAGTTGCCCCCGAAGATGTCACTTATCGGTGTACTGGTGAAGTCGATCCTTCTGGTTGGATGATGATATATGTATTTCTTTTATGAATATTTATTTAAAAAAAATAAAAATAAAATTTGAAAGTTCCCCATCTTTCCCCTGTATGGAAAAAATTTACGGTCAATGGTCACAAAATGAGTTTTTCGCGATTTTCAGCAAAATGGTAAGTTTTATCATAAATGATATAACGATTGAAAAAGTTGTAAAAGTTGTAATCGTCATAATATGCATGAGTACGCCACGTATTTACATCTCTATAGTTGTAATATATATTATGTTAAAATATTTTTCTATCGGTCATTGTAACTTACACATATACGATAGGTTGCCTTTTATGTTTCGGGATTTGGCAACCCTAGTGTTGCAATCTGGCAACTGACAGCTCTATCATAAAGTTGGATATTTTTGAGCTTATACATATTCAGAACGTTTTGACATACGCGCTCTAGTTGTGTTGTTTACAGTAACTTGAAAGATTCATCTCGGCCCAAAAATGGAATTAAATCGTGAACATTTCCATGCAATTATTTTTTATAACTTTAGACGTCTATGACAACACGTCTATGACATCGTGACAGGTGATGAATCCAACAAAACTTGTTCGCGCACGAAACACTTCCAAGCAAATGGTCGCCTGTTTTCACGAAAATACTGGACATGTCGCAACCGTACCACTAGAACAACGCAGAACAGTCAATTCTGAGTGGTACACAACCATTTGTTTGCCAGTTGTCTTCCAAGAAATCAGGAAAACCAACCACCGAAGACGGGTCACTCTTCACCACGACAATGCGATCTCTCCCATATCGACTCAAACAACTGCATTTTTGAGCACCCACAACATCGATTTGATGAGTCATCTGCCGTATAATCCTGACAGAATGACTTCTTTTTATTTCCGCACGTAAAAAACAAACTGAGAGGTCAACGTTTTTCGACACCTGAAGAAACGGTTGCTGCATTCAGAATGCATGTTTTGGAGATACCTCAATCAGAGTGGCAAAAGTGCTTCGACAAATGGTTCAACCGCATGCAAATGTGTATAGATCTTCATGGGGAATATTTTGAAAAACAATAATAAAATGATTGTCGATGATTAATATTTGTTTTTGTTCTCTAATCCCGAAATATAAAATGCAACCTGTTCCCGTTAAGTAATAAATGAAAACTGAAAATGTATCAATGATAACTGATAACCGCTAACTGATAACTAATAATTGATAACTGATAAGTGATAACTGATGTAGAAACTGATAACTGTTAACTGATAAGCAATGGGTATTCTACAAATATTGTAGATGAGTAAATTAGGAAACATAAAGAAGCATCTTCGTAAAACTTCGACTTTTCAAAAACATACTGATTGAAAATTTATAGTTTTTCCATATGAACAGTGATAGCCTAATGGATCAGATCACATTTTTGAAAATCGAATTGAATTTACTTTCTTTTTTTAATGAATGTTGGGTAACCCTAACGGAAAGCCGATGGCAAATGAAAAGTCAGTAATAAATAAAATGAGCTGTAAGGTTAGGTTAGGTAAGGTCCAAAGCGAGTAGGTCTATTCGGCCCTCTACCGCAACCCGCAAGGGTTTATTGTAGCTCACACCTATTCACACTCGACTATATAAACCCAGCTTCTCAACGAAGCCAGTTAGTTTGTATGGTGAGTGGTCTTTCAGGCCGAATGGTAGAGTACGGCTCTGCGGAACTCTGAAAACCGAATTTGGTCCCCAGCGGGGCAGGCACAACGTATGTGCTCTACTGTTTCATCATTTTCCAAACAGAGGCGATACACACTGTCTTCCGACAGTCCGAGTCTCTGCGTATGATGATTCAAATGACAGTGACCTGTAAGAAGGCCTGTTAGACATCGCAGTTCATCCCTACTGTAGTCCAACAACTGTTTGGTATCAAGCTTCGAAGGGTGAATAAACGCCTTGGAGTGAGCCAATCCTGGAAGATTCTGCCA
>WOGL01000372.1:0-15357 GCA_015342145.1 Leptinotarsa rubiginosa | reverse complement strand
TTTTGAATCAAATCGGACCATAATTGCAAATCTTGTCCGCCATTGTGAAGCCGCCATCTTGTTTTTCCCCTAGAAAAACTCCATAATGCGTTGTCACCGAATTCATGTCAAATTAGCTTGCGAATGAAGTATCATTATTTGGAATACAGAACAATTTTTTTTCCCGCAAGAAGGCGCCAAAATCGAAAGTTAGGTAGCTAAAATTGACAAGGCTGAATTCCTTATGACATTACTTTTTAACGATGTATCACACTCACTACTTTCCCTATTCAAATTGTTTGGGTGATAGTCACCGAGGGGTGGGGGAAGGGGTCATTTGCTCAATCTGTTCTCCCGAGAAGTGATATTTGATATCAATATGATTTGATCTACTATGATCAGTCGCGTTGTTGGCCAAGCATATGCAACCGTTATTATCCTCGAATATAACAATTGGTGAAAAAAAAAATAAGATTAATACTACGTAGAAGTGATTTTAAAATGAAAGCTTCTCTTACTGCTTCAAAAAAGCCATACATTCAGCTTCAGTGGATGAAGCGGCAACTGTAACTTGTTTTCTAGTATTTCACGATATCGTGCAATAATCAAATGCTTTGAATTAGTATCCTGTCGTACTTCTTCAGTTTCGTTGTTGCCTCTATCAGAATCTCCATAGTCAACAATCAGACTGACATAATCGCATTTAAAATATATTAAGTTGAATTCAATTGTACGTTTCATGTATCTTACTAGTCTTTTCAGACATTTCCAAAGTTCATGTTTATTTTTACTTTGATATGTAGGTACTCAAAATATTAATTGCCAAACATAAATATGGACGAGTACATAGCATTGCATACATAATAATTTTCAAAGATAGTATTTATGGATATGACTGCAAAAAGAATTGAACAGTTCAAAAAATGGTTTCCTCTGATAGCAATGGACCGAGGAAATCTGGTTGACTCACCCTATATTTGCTTTTTGGGTGTGTATTCTACTGCATACCTTCAAAAAGAATTATTGTTACAAAAACGTGCACTACGATGCATATGTAAAGCCAACCCTAGGGACTCTTGTTAAACGTGTGGAACCGAGGCGGTTCGCTAGTGAGTAATATATTGGATAAATGATTGAATCATAACGAATTTTTCAAATCGATCCCTTACTATTCTCTCAAAAGTTTCACTTCAGTAAACATTTTTCTATACTTTACTGACTGTTCAGCCCACAATATAGGTTCGATAATCAATTTCAGTAGAGGCTTAGCTAGTTTGTTGATATTTTGACAAAAGAGTGGCCTTGAACAAACAAGTAGGACAATGAACATGGCAATCAGCCGCAGAAGTGAAAAAATCTAACATTAAGGGAAGGTAAATATAAGAAGACAAATTGTTGCCCTTTCAAAAGAGGTATCTTTTAATACTGTGTTCCATTTGAGATTGAATCACGCTCAGTACAGAGGATATTAGTGATGAGTTAGAAATCGAAATGACCGATCCAAACGATTTTTTCCAATCACTAACTACAAGATATCGGTTTCGATCCATTTTCATGATATGTTCAATCTGTATGCATAATCATGTGAATATAGTTCACAAAAAATTTGATTTCCTTTGTTCAATTCTACCGAGTAATATAAAAATTACCCATCATCATCACTGTTATAATCATATTCTGGAAATTGAGGCTTGAAGGACATTGAAATTATTAACTTTCCCACCACCGCGGCACCGATGGAAATGATTTTCCTTATAATGATGGAAAACTGTAATACCATTTCGAAATATGATTATTCCTGAGTGTGTTTCACAATGAATGGAAACAAGAATGATTGTTTGATGTGTTTGTTGAGAATAGTATGCGGAACTGTATTTGCGCCAATTGAGTTTAAATGCTCGCATAACAAGAAGAGCAGGGTTTATACAAAAGTCCGAAAACTTGTTTATGGACTGCAATGGTTAGGTTTCTCCGTAAACATCGTTTTGACGATGGCCTTAATCTTCAATAATGAGTACAGCAATGCTAAAAATACAGGAGGTTTGACACTAGTTAAAGAAACATTTTTCTTCCTTTGTGGATACTTTTGCTGGTTTTGGAAACTGTTGTCAGTTCCTAACAACGTCGTCGCCTATAATGGATGGTCAGTTATTCAAGAAAACAAAAACTACTTCCGAATTCAATTATATTCGTTCAAGAAAGAATGGAAGACTTTGACTTGGAACCGTAGGTTATTTCATTTGGTCCTATGGT
The DNA here is from genome assembly GCA_015342145.1 of Leptinotarsa rubiginosa. Classification (NCBI taxonomy): domain Eukaryota; kingdom Metazoa; phylum Arthropoda; class Insecta; order Coleoptera; family Chrysomelidae; genus Leptinotarsa; species Leptinotarsa rubiginosa. The sequence continues at coordinate 13,125 of WOGL01000372.1, read as the reverse complement.
GTTTTATCATCATCTACGCCTGTTACAGAATCTGTTACATTGAAAACGAAAACTTTTATATGCAGTTATCCAAAGTATTTGTCGTATACTACATACACAGTCACTTTTTTGAGCTCCAGATGCATTGCCGTTTCAATCGAATCTTCGAAAATTTCTTTGAGTTCTCTTTGAGAAACACCCTTCTATTGTCGATTCCACCAGATGAGAGATTCACATATTATGGAGGAAAAGATTTGATTTACGACTACAAGTTCCGAAATGTTAGACTCGAAGAGAGAATTTCCATGCGATGTAGACTCTATTTGGCCTCCGTCCAAACAACGAACGTATTTTTGAAAATGATTAATTTTTATAGCCTGATTATGATGGCTCTTCTCACGCTGTCGGCAATTGTGGATACATTTCTTCTAATCAATCCAGACGTCACGACTGAACCAGGAGAGGTTTTTGAGTACTGGTATCTAAAATTATCGTATACTTTCATCCAAGTTTTGTTGTTATATCGAGCTGATCAAGTGAATCATATGGTGAGAAATCAATAAGAATAGTAATAGTCATAATTATGGTTTTGCTTTCGAAGAAACTCTTTTTCGAGAACATCGGAGAAAAATTAATTGAAAAAAAAGCTGCTCTCAACTTCTTCATTACCTCTTTTCCAACACTTCATCATTGAATTATACTAGTATTTGTATTTTTTGTATTTAAAAAAATATAACTTTGGTTGGCCACGCCCGGCTGATTCACTCAGTATGCGAGGAAATTATTTTCAAAGATAATATTTATCGATATTACTGCAAAAAAAATTGAAAAGTCAAAAAAATTGTTTCCTCTGATAGCCATTGACCGAGAGAATTTTGTTGACTCACCCTATATTAGCTTTTGGGGTGTGTGTTCTACCGCATACCTTCAATCAGTATCATTGTTACAAAAACGTGCATTACGTGCATATGTAAAGCCAATCCTAGGGACTCTTGTTGGCCTCTTATCATTTTCAAGAGAATCCTACCTGTGGTCTCCTTATCTATATATGAAACGATCTATCTTCTCTTCAAAAATAGGATTTCGTTCAGCAATTTGGGCGAGCCAGTGTATAAATCCAGGCAAAGATTCTGTTTCAAATTACTGCTGCCTTCTTTGACCTCAGTTGAAGATTCTATTATTTACAACGATCTCAAAATGTCAGGCACGGTCACAAGATCCTGTTTTTGGAACTTCTGTCCAAGGGCACCGAAAATCATGATCGATTCGATATGACCTCTAGCAACTTCTTGAAAAATTTCAAGAGGGGATCGAAAAAATTGCAAAAGTTATAAACGATTTAGTAAAAAAAGGTGGGTTTGGTTTTTTGCAAAATTTCTCGGAAAATATTGAAGATATCCGAAATTTCAAAAAAAAATTCTCAAAGAGAAGAAAATTTTCTAAAAAAAGTCTCGCCTCATGGAACTCTGTCACCAATATTTATAATTTTAATTTCGAGGCGAAAATAGCGATAAAAGCGGGCGATGCGCGTTTCGCAGGCGCTGACCGATACGGACCTTTGAACAATAAAAATTATTTTAACCCATTGAATACGATTATCATTATTAAGACAAAAAATTCACAAACCTCCTAGGCACTTGAATAAACGAAAATTCATGGAAAAAACATTTTCCCGTAATTATTTTATAAGATATACTTTAGTTAATTAAGTAATGTTTACAATTTTTAAATTTATATAGAAACCCTGATAATTTTCAAACTGAAAACCTCAGATTTTGTTCACCTCTTGGAGCTTTTTTTGAAAGCCTCTAAAAAAGATTCCCGTTGGAAAAATTAGAGAGTTTCAATGTTCCACTTCGTTATTAATAATCAAATACGTTTTAAGGTGAAAAATTCAATTGAAGCAATGAAATTTGTTTTTCAATATTCACATTTATTCGTATCTTTATTATTTGAAGTTACACAAAAACGATTTTTCATATTTTTTAACTCTATTTGTTTAAAGAATTGTTATAAACAAATGTATTGTTTATGAGATATTGAAAATTTTTATGGGGAATTTTTATCAGTAATCAATATTATGATTTTGAACATAATTGAAAACATTATTAGAAATAAAATGTATACTCAAAAACGAATTTGTCAATTAACAATTTTTTTTGCTATTGAATATGAATCATAATTGTTATTTCTCTTTGATATTCTGAAAAAACTTTTTTTTTATTCATATTTTCTCTTTTTTTACACAAAAATTGTGTTTTTGTTTTTTCTGGTAGTATTTAAAAAAATATATCGTAAAAATTATTTTGTTTGAAACAAATTGTTTATTGAATAAATGAAGAAAATATAAATTGAAAAAGTTCATTTTCAGAATATCAAAAAAAAAAATAGAAATTAAAATTTTTAAAACAAATATCGTTCCTTAATTAATATTCATGTAGCAAAAAAAGTGTTAATCAATGATAGCGTTTTCGAGCAATAAAACAAATTTTTTAGGGAGCGATTTTGTTTTCAAAAATCATAATATTCATCACTGATAAAAATCTTCTCAAAAAAAATTTCAAATATCTCATAAACAATACATTTGTTTATAATTATTTTTCAAACAAATAGAGCTTAAAATTATGAAAAATAATTCTATGTGACTTAAAATAATGAGATAACGAATGAATTTGAATATTGAAAAAAACTTTTTTCTTGCTTTAATTGAATTTTTCACTCTTTAACATCTTTGATTATTGATAACAAAGTGCAAAATCAAATTTTGTCAATTTTCCCAACGGGAATCTTTTTTGAAGGCTTTCTAGAAAATCTCCAAGCAGTGAACAAAATTTGAGATTTTCAGTATAATTATTAGGGTTTTTATGTAAATTTCAAACTTCTAAAAATAAGTTAATTTAATAAAGTATACCTAATGAAATAATCACGGAAAAAAATGTTTTCCATGGATTTTCTTTCATTCAAGTGTCTAGAAAGGATATGAATTTTTTACTTCTTGATAATGATTTTTAATCGGTTACAATCATTTTTATTGTTCAAAAGTCCGTATCAATCAGCGCGTGCAGGACGCGCATGGCCCGCTTTTAGCGCTATTCTGAATTAAAATTATGAATATTGGTGATAGAGTTCCGTGAGGTGAAACTTTTTTTATGAAATTTCCACCTCTTCAAAGATCTTCATTTTCAGATCAGAATTTTCAGTGCCCTTGGACAGAAGTTCCAAAAAATGGATCTTATGACCAAGACTATTAGCGCTCTTAAGAGAGAGTTGAAAGACTTGCTTTCTGTGAGACCTTATTATAGCTTAGCAGAATTTTATGAGAATAATTTCAATTGAGTATGACTAACTATAATAGCTATGATATTTCATTGATATGATTTAATTTTATGACCATCTTCACATATTCTGAACGTTTCTATCAGGTTATTGTTATTCACAAGTCTTTTTTCAATTTATGTAATCTTTTATTTTGTGCGATTTTATTAATATTTCATTTATATTTTCCATCAGGCTTTGTCAATAAAAATTTATGTTGCGAACAATAAAGTATATTTTGAGTTGAATTGAACTGTAGTCAAGTGTATACTATTCATATCTACCAAGGAAGCTACGATGTTATCAAACGTGTTAAAATATTTGTGAAAATTGTGGAATCATTATCAGCTTATATAGAAAAAGCTTAGGATCTCTCAGGCGCAACGATTTTCATCCGTTTTTAGTCTAACAGATTTTTATCCAACTCCTATAGCTCTGGCTACAAAGTTGTTTAAAATTTTTCAAACAATTCCCTAAGATATTTTTGGCAGATCGGTCTATCGGGAAACGTTGAACACCTTTTTTGCCTCATAAAAATTACACACATGTATAATAAACAATTACAAAAAACAAGAGTATGTATAGTATGTAGATTACTTAATAAATAAAATTAAAAATATACATTCAGCAAATAAACATTAAAAAAGCCACACAAATAGCAAAAGCTGTTTGTACGTGGCGAAACACAATTTGATTTAACACTTTATTCTTATTGGAAAAATGGAAAAAAGGATTCTAAAATAAGTACATATAAAATATATAACATTCACAAAATGATATTTGTGTTACATGGAAATATAAGTTTACTGTGATGTATAAAAAAAAGCAGAAGGTAAGTATTTACATTTTTGTGGTGAAATGGTGTATAAGATAAAAATCATTATAATAGATCACGTGGAAAATAAATATATACATATTAAAATCAGGGAGTAAAAAATATTTGGGGTGTATAATGACATGTAATCCGTACTTTATCATTTTGGTCGAATATTCTTCCAATATTTTTCATGTGCTTGGTGGATTCACAATTTTGTATATCTTCTGGTAAGGAATTGAACACCTTTAGGCCCAAAAATTGATGAGATATCTGTCCTCTTGTTTTGAATGCGAATGGTACTATGTATTTGTTTTTGTGTCTTATACTATATTTATGGTTGGGTCTGGTGAGTTTTGCCTTTTCTTTATATTGATGCAATGCAAGGATTTTGAAAAACAGTTGCCTTACGTCGAATATTTCTGATTCTATGTATAATACGTCACTGCTGTATATTGGTGGTTTATTCATCATCAATTTTATGATATAATATAATAACTCCCAAATACTTTATTTTTGTAGCTGAGCATATTTGCAAGGTATTTTGGATTATTAAGGTTTAATACGGTGGTAAAGAGGTTCTGTTGTTGCAGAATGGTGAGAAATATGTTTTTTCAAAGTTCAGTGATAGCTGTTCATAATCAAACCAATTTTTTATTAGTTCTAGGTCATTTTCTGCCTGTCTTTTGTTATCGAGCCATGTTTCTCCGGAGTAGACAATAGCTGTGTCATCTGCGAAACTAGTTATTTTCCCACAGGACCCTGCTGAGAATAATCCGTTTACGTATAAACAGAATAGTATCGATCCCAAAACCGTTCCTTGTGGGACCCCACATTCAATTGTCGTTGCGCTGCTTTTTATATCTTTCATTCTAAGTATCTGTTTACGATCTGTGATATATGACTTCAATAATCTGACTGTGTTTCCCCTTATACCAAAATTCTCCAGAGTGATCAACAGTATCGGAAGCCTTTGACAAATCAATAAAACTCCGATTGATGTCTTACTTTCATCTAGTGTTTTGTAGATACGTTATGTTGATTGTGTGAGTGCGTTTTAGGTAGATTTCTCTTTTTGGAATCCAAATTGTGATACGGATTTTATACGGAATTTAACCTGATCTTTATTAATTTTCCTAGTATCTTTCCAATATTTGTTATAAAGGATAGATTGTATAATTGTATGATTTCTTCTGGAGGGAGGATCACAGGACTCTTTCCATTTTAAAAAATTCATTGCGTCGCCTCTACGATGTCTTTTTCGAATAGTACCAATAGTTTATTCGTTTTTATACAAATTTTGTCCGACTTTGATATCTTGCCCCGTTCTAAAATCAGGAGAATGAGGCTATTTTCGTCTGCACTGTAAATACTGCATTATATGAAACTTCAGATGAGTTGGTCATTTTCGAAATTGATTTTTGTTTCTAGTGTAATTTCCGAAATTATGACCATTATCAGTCAAATATTCATCAGTAGGTAAGTACATTCATAATTTATCCACTGGAAATGTTCTCTAATGGTCAACAATAAAGTCAGGTAAATATCAGTAGTCCCGTATTTCTTTAAATTTTTTCTATAACGCAATCTATCGAGATGATTAAAAACAAGAGGAATTGTCTTACGTGTTTATTAAAAGTAGTAAATGGAACTGTACTGGTCCCAATAGATTTCAAATGTCCACACGAACAACATATCAAGTCTCCTGTTGGAATCAATAAAACGAAATATTCTCTTCAAGTGACTGGTTTCTTTTTGAGTATCATCATCACTGTGGCAATCGTAGGATCGAAGAAAGATTGCTATATAATGGATACCAACTGTTTCATACTAGCTAGAGAAGGCTTATTTTTTCTTTGTGGTCATTTTGTCTGGTTTTGGAGTATTCACTGTACTTGACACTGTTACATCTTACAACGCTTGGAAGAGTATCCAAGAATTTGAGAACTATTTTCACATTCAGTATCCTTCCTTCGAGAGAGAACTGAAACTGTTCAGGTTGAAGAGGTTGCTGTTCAATTTGTTGCTCTGGATTTATACTCTGCTCCGTGCTTTGCACAAAATACAAAATATGACTGATACATCTCTCTATGTAGATCTGTCGAAAATCGCGGTTTCTTTTCTGATACATTTCCAGAGTTTCCAGCTTCTGATGCAGTTCACCTTTTGCTGCATAGCATCAAAATGTTTTCAATTTTCTTTGAGAAACTTTCTTTCGCTGTCGATTCCTCGGCGTGTCAAGGTACATGGCGAAATTCCGAAAAAGCCAGGCTTTATATGGCCATCATTATAAATATCAACTGTTTTCTGAAAATGTTAGTTCCTTACTGCACCATTCTTGTGGTTCTTGTTACAGTACACGATGTTTTAGACACTTTCCTTGTGACTGACCAAGAAGTGGCCAGAGAACCTAAAAATACCTTTGAATACATCGTTTCACAATTACAATTTGTGTTCATGGAGTTCCTCCTGATGAAGCTGGCTGATCAAGTCAATCAAATGGTGAGAAAGGTTTGAATGCAGATACAGTGTGACATTTGGTTGGATCAACACTTGATAATATCCAGAGAATGTATCTGCGAGACAACTCATAGTATCAAATTTCAGTTTCATATATGGCAGAATGCTACGCAAACATATACTACTCGTCACTCAATTGAGACAAAAAAATGGATTACTCCTCTTGCGAAAACGGCATTTGTTGGTGAACGAGATGGTGTGGAAATATTTACTATCCTTGATGAGGACCTGCAAAAGAGTTTTCAAATGCTTCCTTGTAGTAACTAATTCTAGTATCGAATTGTATCTTTTTATTGATATCTTTTCAAAATTCATGAGTTTTTGCCTGTGTTATAGATGTTCATTTTTTATGTGTATTAGGAATCACACTTTAAAAGGTAAGACCTCGTTAGTCGTTAGCTCGCACAAGTTTCGACTTCTGAGGGTTGTCGTTCGTAGAGGTGCGGTAGCTGGTTAACGGAAAAGACACATAACACACACACATGTGACCAGTTAAATCAGCATCGTATGGAATTATGTTTTTAACAGCCGTACTGAAATTTTCACTCTGGCTTTAATTTCTGCTTTGGTATAGAAGGAGAGTAACCCAAGAAATGTTTTCACGTGTAGTCACGCATAATTTGTCGAAGTAAGTTATTCGAAGAAGTTTTCTAAATGTACAATTCAGACAATATACAGAATTTCAACTGCAACATCAGTCAGGAAAAATAATGTCAGTGGTCAACTCCAAAAATGCACCAAAATGTCAGACAACGATTTTAGACTAGCTCATACTCAATGACAAGAAGATTTATGGACATCTGGCAGAATTTTCCAGGATTGGCTCACTCCAAGGCGTATATTCACTCTTCGAAGCTTGATACCAAAAAGTTGTTGGACTACAGTAGGAATGAACTACGATGTCTAACAGGCTTTTGTACAGATCAATGTCATTTGAATCATCATATGAAGAGATTCAGACTGTCGAAAGACAGTATGTATCGCCTCTGTTTGAAAAATGATGAAACAGCAGAGCACATACTTTGTGCCTGCCCTGCTGGGGATAAAATCAGGTTTTTGGAGTTCGGCAGAGCCGTACTCTTACCATCTGACCTGAAAGACCACTCACCATACAAACGAATCGACTTCGTTAATAAGCTGGGTTTATTTGCTCGAGTGTGAATAGGTGTGAGCCACAATAAATCTTTGCGGGTTGCAGTGGAGGGTCGAATAGACTCACTCACTTTAGACCTAACTTATACTCACGTGTAGCAGTTAACAGTTCAAGCATCTACTGTAGATTGATATAGTTTGAAATTACGTCATTTTCATGAACAAAATTCCGTTTGGAACTTCATTCAAGTTCTGTTAAAACACATGCGGAAGTTCCGTTACTACCCTGCTTCGTTACTCATTGAAAATAAATGATACTCACTGTAGTTTTCTCCAAAATGTGTTTTGTATAAATATTTCTAAAATGTATATTGGAAGTGACATGGTGATCATCATTATTTTTCAATGAGAATTAAGTACTTTTGAGTGTTTACTCCTCCAACATCAAAACGTTCAGATTAATGTTATAGCTGATACCATAATACGAGCTTCGTTTTCAACATTGACAGTAAAAGAATGAATGGGATAAAGGAAAGGTAACCATTACAAATATTCGTTGTCATATTCATAATTGGTAAAAACATCTCTTACTTATGGTGCGATCATGATGAAATATTCATTACATTACACTCTGTGGCAAATGGATAACTCCAATGCTCATCCTCACACACACACACACACACACACACACACACACACACACACACACACACACACACACGCACACATCCACACACACACGCACACCTATTCATTACATTGTAAGTAATTAGTATTGCTGGTAGTGTACAACTGATCATGACTCAATATTCTGTATCAATAATCCCTAATGAAAACGTATATCAAAAGTGATAGATTGATTTTTATTGTATGTACATATAACGATAATATAATCAATATACACCTATTGTATTCCTTTCAATGTTTTTTCTTTGTTCTAGAATGAAGACGTTTTATCATTTTTGTTCAAATATCCGATCAGCAAGCTGACTCGACAGGAAGCTGCACAGGTAAGCATATTCCCTTCCCATGATAATCAATTTCATTTTGCCTGGTTAATACATTTTTCATGATAAGGAAACAAACAGTGAATTGAACAAAAAATCTGTGGTTGAACACTAGTCTTTTTTTCTTCTTTCTTCATTGAGATTGATTGATTGGTTGAATTCAATCACTTTTTTGGAAGATTTTCGTTCCCCCAAAACGAATATTTTTCGAAAATCCATCTTACTGAATACATTATCCAGTTTTGCAGATACGAAACTGTGAATACAGTTATCAATGTTAGTAATACAGGGTGGAAAGTATATTTGTAAACATAATTTTTTGTGAATCCAGTGCCAATATATTCTCTTTCATGTTTACGTGGTATAGTATACAGGGTGTACCATAAGTGAGTACGTTGAAATATTCGAATGACATATTTCTGAGGCTATTGGAAAAAACTATTTGAATTCGTGTCCGAAAACGCTTTGTTTCGAAGATACAGGGTGTTGAAATCGAATTTTTTGTTCACTCTGCAAAAAAATAGTTATTTGCACTAAATTTGGTACCCGGGGTTTTTTGACATGAAAAATCATTTTAACAGTAAACAATTGGTACTTTCCATGAAAAAACCCAAGTCTCACACCTTTCCCAAGTAAAAAAGTTACCCTTCCTCAACAACTCTAGAGGTGATCGTTTTCGAACTATTTGCAATTTTTTATATCGATGCATATTACTTAGCTCCTAGGGCGCTAAGTGAAGTTGCTGTGCCAAGTTTTTGAGAAGCAGCCTTTGCAATTCCAGCGACACGATTGTAATAAGACATATTGGTGTCCATTTTAACACCCATCAAACTTATCGAAGCAGAAAGCGGAATTGTCTGTCTTGACATTATTATATACGGTTCGGAGAGATTTATCTTTTTTGGAGAAAACCGATGCCTGAGTTTTTGTGGCATTGAATTAAACCTAGTTACTTTCACCCCTATTCGAAATCACTTTTATATCCTCATTAAGATATGCAACCTCCTGCTGCCGGTGAAGATGTGCCTCCGTAGCCGATGTCCTGGAATCCAGATGGAATGACGAGACAAGTGTGCTGTCGTCACCAAAGCAATATATTGGATTCTTGGTTTTTCACAATAAGTCGTTAATATACAATGAAAAGGTATCCCTGAGGAACTCCACCGTTGATGGTTAAAGTATGCGAGAAATATCCATCGACGGCTACTTGCAGGAAACGTTCCTTCGGGGAACTGGAGAGAGCCACACATAAAATGATTCGACAAGCCATAGGATCGAAGTTTGGCCAGCAAACCCTCATGCCACACACGGTCAAAGGACTTAGAAATATGAAGCGCAACAGCTCTTGACTGTTCGTGTTTCTCGTTATTCCAAAATGGGTGACGTACGATTGAATGTCGCCTGTTGATCTTTATTTCCAAAAGCCATATTGACGATCGCTAAAGATGTGAAAGTCTTTATGAAAGAGTGAAAGAGTTTATTGCCGCACTTCGCAAGTACGATGACGGGCACATCATCAAGGTCAAATGCCTTGTTGATATTGAGTTGTTTCAAAATTCGCCTGACTAGACGCCGTTGAAAAGTGATTTATGGCATTGTGGATTCTAGTGTGGAAATCCCATACCCTGAAAAAACTGAACATTGTAATGAATGATGTTTGAGAAGTGATTGAATCAAAGAAAAAACGTAGGTTGATTTTCAGCCTCCGAAACATAGCCCAATTTTCCAACTCACTTTCAAGTTGGCGATATTATTGAATACTACTAGAACGTTTACCTTTGTGGAAAATATGCATTAAGTCATCGAGGTAAACTTGAATATTTGTCCTTTCTACATCTGTAAAAGTTTTTCCAATACTTTCATTTCTTCAGATTTTAGAATATGAAAATCTCCCAAAAGCAATGAAAAACTGCTGGGTTCTTCTACAAAATTGACTATTGTTAAATAATCAGACCCATTCTATTCCGTGATTTCTGAAGTGTCAAGTCACATCCTCAAAATCCCTTCCATCTACATGTTTTCAAGGAGCTCTGACCAAACTAGATCTTTATGATGTACTGTTTGGAACCTTTGGTGTGGTAATGAATAATCCTGGAGTTTTTCCAAAACCTTGAACCGTTATTTCAACACCTCTACACGTGTTTCAATCACCAAGAGATCATCTTCAAGTAAAAGATTGAACAGTTCAATATCCCTCTTGATCGAGGTGTTAAAATAACGGTTTGGTGTTGGGAAAAAACTCCAGTAATATTCGAAATTGTCCAGAAAATTCAACTTTTTCTTCACACCACAGTGAAATGTGTATTTCTGCAACTTTAACAACTTGTTAATATGCGTGTTTACTGAATTTTTTATAGGTGGAAATGCTAGTTGCCACCCTTATACTTCAGAAACCAGTAGTGAGAGCATCAGACACCATCACTATTGGGAGAAGATTACTAGCATCGGTGAGTAGAGATTGAGAGACTAATATTGTATTCATAATCTACGAAATTTCAATCTTTCACTTTTGAATTCCAGATATCTGGAACAGTTCTCACGTACGTCCTGGTAGCTCTACAGTTCCGGGCAGCCTGGTCTGAAACTTGAGCGACGGTCTCCAAAATGCCTCATTTTTTAAAAAAGTATCACCTACTTCAATTCTTCCAAAAAAGCAACCATCAACAAATCACACAAAATATATTTGTATCTGCAAAACAGTTGGGCCTATTTCAGATTATTGGAATTGTCCCTTTTTTTTTAATGGGTCACCAGGATGGCAAATGTGTACTTCGCAAATCCTGACCTTTGTATGTACACAGTGAGATAGTATTTTCTTATTTCACTCACGAAGTAGTCACTGATCTAGCCTATTACATATTAGCTCACCATGAATCACTTTTATCACTTTAATATGGATGGTACACAGGACTTGCTACCATAGTAGTTCTGCTGAGAAACCAAAACACCTTGACACACTGAATCAGTTGGCAGTAGTGTTCAGAGATGGCGTGTTCTGTCACTCACCAAAAAAAGTATTACTTCTAGTAATATGGAATTATATCCATGGTTCTAATACATGTACTGATGCAAGGAGGAGCTTTGCTGTGGCTCCATTCAACTGCTTCACATGACACAAACTTTACCATGGGAGGAATATTGTTCAGGTCAGAACAAATTTCAACTTGCATGCCCAGTTCTGCACTGAAGCTCTAGTTTGCTTCGAAAAACTAGCCTTGAGCTTGCTCGTTGGTTTACATTCCTGTGCACCCAAGGAGGGAGTAGACGAATTCATCAACTCCAAAAGTTTCATAGGGATCATCCCCATCAAGCTCTGCAAAGGCGAGCACCTATGTCCTGTGAGATTATCCTTTCTTAATGCAGGTTAGGTAATAGAACGCCTGAGGATCGCACACAAAGAAATCAGCTTGTGCATCTACAGTTACAACGAGAGCATGAATTCTTTTTTTTTCCTCCATATCATCGTCGTCCATTGGTATGCTGAGATCGTGTACGTGATATATTATTTCAATACTACTGAAACTGATGCTATTCATGTACACAATTGCTTGTTCGTCCTTCTCATACTTGGGGGCTGTTTGCATTTCTGAAGAGTGCGGAACACATGAAAAAGGTGGTGAGTATATATATAATGGAAACAATATAATGAAAAATGGAGAAAATGAAAAAAAAAACTTTCATTATCAAAGAGGTTTAAAATGAAAGATCTTGGAGAAATTAAAGAATATCTAGGGATTAACGTTGGATATGAGACTTTTAAATTTGAAATGAAACTGAGTCAAACTAAATACATAGAGTCCTCATTTGAAATATATAATTTGGAAAATAGTCAGCTGTATAATACACCAATGGAAGTAAATTTGAAAATTGAAAAGTCTGATAATTGTGAGAAAAACATTAGGTATTGAAATTCAATTGGAGCATTGTTTTGTATAAGTTAAGCCACACGACCTGATATAAGTTTTAGTATAAATTATCTTAGCAGATTTCAGAATTGTTATAGTGAAACTCATTTTAAGTATGCATTGAGAGTACTTAAGTATTTATATCTAACTAAGAACTTGAAATGAATCTATAAATGAAATGAAAATTACAGTGTTATTGATTGCTTTGTCGGGCAGGTGACATTTTGGACAGAAAGTCCACAACTGGTTATATTATAAGATTGTTTGGAAATGTTATATACTGAAAATATAGAAAACAAAAATCTGTAACAGAAGCCTCGACATTTGCAGAGTATGTATCATTGTCAGAAGCTGTTAAATTCTATCCAAATCCAAGATAGAGTAAAACAAAACCGAATCGTGATGTTCACGTGATCGCCCAGTGTCAGATGGAAAGGGCAGCGTTCATTGGTGAATTCGCCTTCTTGGTACGAGTTCGGTACCAGCACAGGGT